>JAODKC010005771.1:0-29020 GCA_026777985.1 Mormyrops attenuatus
GTTAGGTTCTCCCCAAACGAGCTTGATGGGCCGAATGGCCTCCTCTCGTTTGTAAATTTCTTATGTTCTTATCACACTCCGGCCTCCGAACATCTGACAAGCTGGCCGCCTGTCCACTTCCACCACATATGCACCTTCACGTGGAGCCCGATGCTAAGCTAACGCTGTTAATCACAGCCAATAACCACATCTCGTGGTGTCTGGGCCGTCCAGCAACCTCCACCGTTCTTAGGGCCTGTGTTGTGATCCCAGGTGCGATTCCTGGTAGATTTGCTCTTCCTTTTCGGTGGGTGTTTATTTGGGTGTGTCTTTGTGTTCCTGGTCCTGCCTACTTTTACATCTCATACCTCTCTGTTCTGATAGGTTGGTTCCTGTTTCATCATCTCCTTTATAAGGCCTATCCTGACAATGAAGAGAAGGCTGTTACTTTGAATTCATTGTACTTCTTGTTATTGCTATGTAGTCTGATTGATTGTGCTTGACCCTTGTTGATGTTTGACACTTGATTTTGTTGTTGACTTAGGAACAATGTAAGCTCTGCCACAAAGACGAGTCATTACTCACAGCAGACCTTTTCTTCACCTGTGCTTGTTGTTGTGCCTCACAGCTTGTCATCCATAAGTTTCCCTCTTTGTAGCAGACATATTGCTTTTATTCCTACGTTTAGGGAAAGTGAAGTTGACACTTACTGTCCCGTATTTGAGCGCATTGCTCTCATGTTGTGGTGACCAAAGAATATCTGGACCTTACTGTTTTTTGGTACAAGTGAAGTGTGATCTTTAGAGCAGAGTTTAGATTATGAAGCTGTTCAGGCTGCTGTGTTGTGCGCCAATGAACTTGTCCCTCAGGCCTTCAGGCAAAAGTTCCCGAAAGATTTGAAATCCGTCAGCCAAACCTTTGCCGAATATGCTCGTGAGAAGTCCTTTGATAAAGGGCGTGCTGCAACCAAAGCTGCATTTGAACAGCTGAAGGAATTGATCTTTTGAGAAGAATTTAAGAATTGTCATTTTTTTGAATGAATAAAATGCCTCATCACTCTTTGATGCTGCAGCTTTAGCAGAGGAACTTGCGCTCACCCTCAAAATCATCTTTTCTGTTCCATGACGTGATGTCGACGAACATAAGTTCAAAATCTCCCAAGAACATGCCCAAAAACTACTGAGTCCCCTGTATCTATATCTGAGTCTCTTGAATGTTTTCGCTGCCATGAAAGTGGGTGTCTAGTTGCATTCTGCCCTGCATCAAAGCATAAAAATCATAAGAAATCACGACCCCCTCCAACGGGTGCTGCATTGGTCCATGTACCACCAAGGCTTTGTGAGCGCACACTTTCTCTCTCGTCTGCTGAATCTGTTTTTTATCCTATTCAGTGTCATGGGGGATCCGGAGCCTATGGGTGCAAGGCAGGGAACAACCCACTCACACACCATTCACACCTAAGAGCAATTTGGTAACTCCAATTAACCTCATCATGTTTTTGGACTGTGGGGTCGGAATGGAGTACCTAGAGGAAACCCCACCATGACACAGGGAAAACATGCAAACTCCACACACATGAAGCCCCAGTGGAAACTTGAATGCTGGTCCCAGAGGTGTGAGGCAGCAGTCCTAAGCACTATGCCATTTGGGTGAGCCTTTTGAGAGAATTCTAATTGATGTTGATGAAATGATTGTTGGTCCATTACCCAAAACGAGGTCTGATTTACAATGCCACTTGACTTTGGTATGTGCAGCAAACAGATATCCTGAAATCATTCCATTTAGCTCTCTCAAAGCTACTGCTATAGCGGAAACCCTCTTCAAGTTCTATATGATATTTGGCTTGCCAAAATACATCAAGCTTCTAGTGCATACCAACCAGAATCACAAGGAGCTTTAGAGTGATTTCATCAGACATTAAAAACCATGCTTAGAACATGCTGTTTAGCCCAGGGCAAGCATTGGGATGAGGGAATCCCCTTTATATTATTTGCCATCTATGACACAGTTTGGGAATCCCATGGATTTAGTCCAGGTGAGCTGGCGTATTCTGTCTATGGTCGTTTATTCAAATTCAAAATAACTTTATTTGTCCCGGAGGGGCAAGGCAGTTGATCAAGGACACAATGACATAAAGTGCAACAGTATTTAGAAGATGCTGTGCAAAAATTGCAGTCAATCAGGTAGATGAGAAGTGAATAAATATGTAAAGGGAGGGATTGTTAGTAGGCATGGGGGGGCTCAAGTGCAGAATGACTGACGGGTTCCAGTGCAGGGAGGCGGGGCGGGAAGAGAATGCCTCAGTGGAGCTAAACGTGGAGAAGACCAAGGACATGGTGGTGACCTTCTCCAGTAAACAGAGGGAGCTGGCGACAGGATCTGTCAGCATAATCCACGGGCAGACAATGGAGGTGGTGGAGGAGTACAAATATCTGGGCACTATCTTCGACTGCACCCTAAAGTTTGCCTCCAACACCAAGGACATTCTAAGGAGATGTCAGCAGCGGCAATATCTCCTGAGGAAGCTCAACAGCTTTGGGGTCAACAAGGTCATACTCAGAACCTTCTACTACTCCTTCATTAAGATTGTCCTCTGCTTTTCCATCGCCTGCTGGTATCATTCCACCAGCCTGCAGCACAGGACCCGCCTGCACAACACAGTGGAAGTCTGCTCTAAGATCATCGGACTCCCGGTCAGAGCTCTTTCCTCCCTGAGTGAGCAGCAAACTCTAAGAACGACGTGCAGGATATTTTTCAGCTCCATTATCATCTTCTGGGACCACCGTCGTAAATGTGGTCCATCGTTGATTGAAACGTCATTATGCGGCGCACGACTGTAGTGTGACAGAAAGTAACGGCACCAAGATACAAGACTAACGTTACATCTCTCGTGTCTTCGATATTATCCCACTGGAGCAGTAGACAAATTGGGAATAAATGTGCTTTGTTTAACATTTATGCGAAAATTCAAGACTAACGTATGGCATAGGCTATCCTTGGCTGCAGCCTAGGGCCACTGCAATAGAGAACTGTTAGACTTCTTAGTTAATTCTTAAGCTGTAAATTTTTAGTGTATCGGCATGTGTGTGCAAAATGATTAAAGTGTAAGAAATGTGTTACTGAACCAAGAGGAACATTCAAGTGTCTGCTGGCCTTGGTCACCAATTCCAGAAACCACAGATTTTACTGTATCTGGAGCTGTTCCTCAACTACAGGCAATCCCCCGGGAGGTCCGTTCCATAAGTTTGTCCTTAAGTTGAATTTGTAGGCATTGTAAACTGGAATAGTAATAACACAGTACATAATAATTATAGAGTAATAATAAAAGTAAGGGCATATAGTACTGTGCTGTACGTTGAGATGATGAACCGCTGAAGCCGTGTATTGTTTTCACAAGCATTACAAAGTAACGTACATTCATTATTACGAATCATTGTACTTAACCCGAATTTTTTGTAGAATTTATGGCAGTCCGTTTGTGAGTACGAGCTGTTCGTAAGTCGGACATTCTTAACCTGGGGACTGCCTTTACACCAGAGGTAAATAAGGTTATATGAATATAGGATATAGTGGAGTCCGTCGTAACGTTTTACATGCACTGATCTCCCTTATACTTTCCAGTAAATTCAGTGTTAGGCCTAAAAACGATGCACGACTCAAACAGGGTTCACAGTCTACGAAGAAAATCATCCAACTTTTATGCAGAAATGTCAACATATTATTGTAATATAGTGATCATATTTTTGGTTAAGCACAGTGAATACCAGTGGATTCTGCTCTAATCTGTGGCTTTAACATCAGTGTCTTCAGTAGTATAATTTTGTTGTGTAATAGAGTTGATGGGCTGAACTGGGAAGACCTGGGTAGCCAAGCAATGTATGAGAGAGTATGACATCAGAACCCCAGGGAAACCCCTTCGACCTGAAACAGAGACGGCACGAAAGACACAGACACACGGCTTCCCACAGAAAGTGTCAAACATATGAATCTTTATAGAAAAAATAAGTCTCTTCACATTTCCAAAACACTCATTTTGTCTGTAACAGTTTCTGCTCATTTGTTCATTTACGTGGTAAATATTGAACAGGCCGACCGCGGCGGTTCTGTCTGTCTCGCAGCGATGTGAGGCAGAGGATGGGCCTTGGGCTGCCGCATTGGCAAGGCTCACTGTCTCGGGGCTGGTGGGGTGTCCCCCCCCGGAGGAAATGGGGGCAAGGCCAGCAGCAATCTCAACCCTCCAAGCGCCCCCACGCCTCTGGCCTGGGCAGGTCCCAACCCATGATCCTGGGCCGAACCGGGAAGGCGTCTGGCTCAGCGTATGGGCCGGCGCAGTCCAGTCTCATCCAGGAAAATGCGAAGCGGCACATTCGAACCCCCACAGGCCTGAAGGCACCCATCAAAAGCACCACTGGGGGGGGTGATCCATAGGGCCCCCAATCCTCTGACATCCTTCGGCCAGGCACATGCTCACATTCCACACGCCGAAATATCAGCCCTTTTCGTCTCAGTCTGCAGACCGGGGTGCCACATACAGATTTAGGAGCACAGCAGGCTGTAAACCAGCAGGGACGCGACCCCAAAACAACGGGAAAAGGGCAAAAAACACAGACAGACACGCAACAGCAGTGAGAGAGAAAAACCGATGATAGGAGGGTTTGGGACGTGCAACTTTGGCGCCTGAACGTGATGTGTGATGAGTGTGACATAGCATCCTCAGCCTCCTCCCACCCCAAAAAAGTCAGACCAGAGACCGAAAGGCAAATCTGAGGGCAGCGCGAGAAGCACGTCTGATTCACTTGCACGCCGGGAGAGATGGAGAGTAGGACGAAGGGCATGGATGAGGGGACCAAGCCGGCTCTGTGCAAAACATTCGCTCATGTGCTGTGTGAAACATGTGGTTCAGGTATGAGGAATGAGGCCGGCCTCTCCGTGGGGGAGTTTCAGTTAGGGGGGGTGAGGGGCACACCAGGCCAAAGCTCGGGCCTGCGTGCCCCCCCACCAGACCGGCTTGTCTCACAAATGCGCTAACAAACGGGTCTGGAGCCCATTCTTGTAGTGTAACTCTGCTCCTGATCTACAAACTGGTACTGACCCTCTAATGTCTCACTTCCCCGTAAAGGTGGGGGCAGGGGGTTTAAACAGACCTACAGACTAGTAATAATAATGGTGCAGGGAGATCAAAGGGCGACAGAGGAAAGGACAAATCGGAGGACAGTTTGGCTCAGAGACATTAACACGCAGGCCCTGGGTACCACAGCAGGCCATGTGATTGACGCAGGCTCGTAAACAGAAATCGGTGACATAAATAACAACAATAACAATGAGAATTGCACATCGGATGTCTACAGCGTGACAACTGTGACAAAAATTAAGAAACCCCCCCCCCCCCCGCCACTCAAAGGCCTAGGAGATCATGTACTGGGTGATGGCTCTCAGCGCGTACAGAAGCTCCGCCTGCAGGCGCGCCTCCATTATCAGCAAGTTGATGTGGACCTATGGGGCGAAAGGGGCGGGACACAGGGGCATGGTTAAACTCCGCCCACCGACACCAGGAAGTAGCGGCAGAGTTGAGCGGACATGCGACCCCCCCCCCCCACCTTCTCCCCGGGCTTCAGCCGTGTCCAGGGCAGCGAGCAGGGCGGGTTCTTGGTGGCATCCGGGAAGCAGGAGACCGTCTTTATGTAGAGCTTCACCTCCCTCTCCAGCAGCCGGTTCACCTCCCCGTAGTCGTAGTCGTCATATCTGAGCGAGCAGAAGCCAAAAATCAGTCGCACACCCACAGGAGCCGCGCACCTAGACTGCATTCAGTCAGAGCAGAAAAGTTAATTAACATAACACTCAATTAATGTTTAATCAAAAGTCAGTAACACACTCTGGCTTGCCCTATGTTTACATCAAGTGGAGAATGGCTTGGAAAGGGGGCAATGTAGGGCTATAGGAATGATTCCTCGTCTTAGAGGAATGTCTTATGAAGAGAGGTTAGCTGAGCTGAATCTGTTCAGCCTCGTGCAAAGGAGACCAAGGGGGGACATGATCCAGGTATATAAGATTCTAACAGGTCTGGATGCTGTTCAGCCAAATGGCTACTTCAATATTAGTTTGGAAAATAGCGGGAGAAAATTTTAAACTGAATTTGAGAAAGCACTTCTTTACACAGTGTGTAGCTAGAGTATGGAATAGTCTTCCTGTTCAAGTAGAGCAGGCTAAAACCTTGGGGTCCTTTAAATCAGAGCTAGATGTGATTTTAGCCATAAGGCGCCCCTTATTGGTGACCGTCGAACGGGAGCTCTGTGCGTGTGTGTGTGTGTG
Organism: Mormyrops attenuatus; assembly: GCA_026777985.1. Classification (NCBI taxonomy): domain Eukaryota; kingdom Metazoa; phylum Chordata; class Actinopteri; order Osteoglossiformes; family Mormyridae; genus Mormyrops; species Mormyrops attenuatus. The sequence continues at coordinate 6,289 of JAODKC010005771.1, forward strand.
TGTGTGTGTGTGTGTGTGTGTGTGTGTGTGTGTGTGTGTATGGAGGAGTCAGCATCTGGCATCACGAGCAGAGAGACTGGCCCGCCCCCAGGGGCTGCCCCTTACCGTATACCCAGCATGCAGTGGATGTAGTTCCAGATGGCCCGCTTGAGGTCGGGCCCACGGGGTGATGGCAGCGCAGCCACCAGCCGGAAGCGCTCATCCAGCAGGTAGCCGATGTCCGAGTAGAGCCGGTTCGCCAGCGAGAAGCCATGATCTTCCCACGAGTAGTCCTGTATCAGAGACAGGGCATGGAGATGGGGAGGTGTCGGCTTAGAGGAACGTGCGGGTTCCACATTTCATAATACAGACACACTGACAGCACAGCCCAGCGCAGGTCAGTCAGCCACCCGTTCAGTGTCGCTTAAATACCTGCACCCTGAAAATCTCAAAGTGATCTTGCTCCTGGGGGGCGAAGTCCTGGTACCGGAACTCTGGGTCGGTGACGAAGCGGGTCGGCTCCGTGTCACATGTCACTTCCTCGTCTTCCTCATCTGGTGGGGAGAGAGCGAGGCAGAGAGTGGGCGGGGGGGGCTTGCAGAAAAGGGCAGGGTCTGGGGACCCGCAGGGGAACCGGGGGACACGGGGAGGATGGCTTACCTGTCAGCAGGGGAGTGTGTGAGGCACGCAGCCGCTCGTATATCCTGTCCACCTCGCCCGTTACTCTCTGTAGCCGCTCCCTTAGACACACGGCCTCATAGCTGGAGTCCAGGGACTGGAGAGGCAGACAGCCACCATTTACCCAGCATTCCTCAGGAAAACACACCTCTACCCCACCTGGAATGGCATCGTGCGATACCCATCTCCCCATTGAGACTAACCCGTCTTCGGGAGGTCCAGTCCGGAACAAAGGTTGGGGGGCGGGCGCTGCCACTGCCATTGGCCACCTCGCAGGGCCGGTGCCCCGGGGGGGTCCCATGCGGGGCCCAGGGATTGGCGGACGAGTCGCGGTCTGCCCCGGAGCCAAAGACGAAGCTGCAGAGGGAGTGGCAGTGGGCCAGCAGGACAACGGCCTGCACAAGTTCAGCCAGCGACCAGCACTGCTCACCCGTCTTCAGCAGGTCCTGGAAAAGCGGGACACGGCTACTACTCATGTCCCTGAACACCGCAACTGAACACATCGGTTCTCTTGAACATCATACCTATACGTTAAGTCACCCCTGAACCTGCCAGGGTCCCTGAACACCACAATTGAGCATGTCATGGCCTCTGAACATCATACCTGAACGTGCATCACCCCTGAACATCGCTGCCGAACACGGTCACCCCTGAATACCTGCATTTCACATCCAACACCCCATACGTTAAGCCTCCCCCCCCTTAACACAGTACTACTTAGAGAGCCATATCAGTCACAGCCCCACCCCGAACACTGTACCTGGATGTGAGAGGGGGCGGTGAGCCAGGGCCGGTGGGCCAGCACCTTGTTGATGTGATCGAGGCGGCGCAGCTGGGCGGGGGCATACTGCAGGCCCTGGAGCCACAGCGGGTCCCCCCCGACACGCAGGAAGTGGGCGGAGTACCTAGACACCAGGTGCGTGCAGCAGTACTGGGCAGCCGCCTGAGGGGGGGTGTGGACGGATCAAAGAGAGGACAGGCACTCGAGCGATGCCACCAAAGACGGCTGACAACACACTCAAAACACAGCTTATTATAACGTTCATACACATACACCACTAGGGCTGGGCTAACGTACCATGATGGCGATGTAGTGGCGGTACTGCAGGGGCAGCGGCCCATCCATGTGCAACACATAGTTCTGAGTGCGCAGGAAGCTCTCCAAGTACTGAGGGTGATAGGCCATTTGCTGAGACTGGGCATCCAGGCTCCCCCTGCTGGCTAGAGCATTCATGCAGAGCAAGGCCGCTTGCTCCTTCTCAGAGCTCACCTTCGCCACCTGACAGAGAAAGGGACACGAAGCAGGGGTTTTTCTCAGCGCAGGAGAAGAGTGAGGCAAAACCCAGGTATATAACCACCCCCCCAATGGCAGTGAGCGACCTGTCCTGTAGGGGGCGACCTGAGAATAAGTTACACTTTATAAACAACAGGACTTTAATGCACAGAAAGGGAGATGTAATGGGGCAGATTATGAGTGAGAAGAGATGCAGAAATGGAGCAAGGGAACAAGGGAGAGAGGAGGGAAAAACTGAAGAAACAACAGCTAATGGTTTGGGAACAGACTGCTAAGGTTTGGGTTAAGCTAGATCCAAAGTGGCAGCAGTTTCTACCCCCACCATCCTGGAAGAGTGGGTGGGGGGGAGGGGGTACTGTAGGGTCAGAGGATGGGGTGTCACATGCTAGCTGCCTCTACAGACAAGCCCAGGTGCACAGAGCACGCAAGAGCTCTGCTGACAGCCTTTCCACGGAATGCAATGACGCGTAGCTGTCAGGGCCCGTAGTTCCTCATTCTGGCCAGCAGGGAGCAGATTGGAGGCGGCTGATGGGACTAAAAATAAAGTTGAGAGATAGAGATATGCTACGGCGATGTGTGGGACGTGCAGCGGTAGGTGGCACGTCCAAAGGCACACACCCCTGGGGCAGTTAGTCAGTTACTGAGACTTTTAACAACATGCCAGCAACCGGGGCGGCATCAATGGCGAGCTGGGCTCAGAGGCAGGTCCGGGAACCTTTCTGCCGCGCGGCTCTAAGGAGTAAAGCGACAGCTCATCCCTCAGCTGTGCTGAACGCATAAAGAACCACGTAAACACAGCAGACTTATAGGAATACTTCCCAGTTCCCTAAACCTGAGTGTCTGATGTTCCTATTCCATCCTCGCAGGTGCACCACTGACCCTCATCTCTCCAAACACCACACTGCCACATCACCCTGTTCACTCGAAAATATCATGCAGACTCTGCGCTGGCCGGTGATGATATCTGGCCTCGCCATTTGCTGCCGAAATGCCTGGCAAAGGTGTGGCAGCCTCTCATTCGCTGGCGGCTTTGTGCTCGTTTGGCTGCTGCACCCCAGGTACCACGTGATCAAAAGAGCGAGCCTGGCAAGGCCAGCCTCTATGACCAGCCTCTATGACCAGCCTCTATAGACCCACAGATTTTACAGAGGTTAGAAGTGAAACCATACACATGACTGCAAAACTGCACACAGGAAGTGTGCACAAACATGGGGTCTATACTCATCATGGGCGTTTGACTCTATTGTACTGCTAAAATAGCTGAGTAAACAAAGAGCTGCTTGGGTGAAATTTCTCAGGCGTTCCTGCACGCAGGACTGAAATCCACCGAGTGCTGTGAATATCAAGCAAATATGGCTGTGATGTCATTTCCTGTGTCAGCATAATGCCTGAAAGTTCCCTCATGTACCAGTAAGTGATGTGAGAATCTGTCTCTCTTGCAACACTCAGTTATGGCAAAGCACTTTCAGTGGCACTGGCCGGATTAGACTGGATTCTTTGAGTTTGAAGAGTGACAACAATACTGAGTAATTTTAAGACAGGAAAAAGCGCTCAGAGCCGCAGCTCAGAATAAACATGACCGACAAACTGCCGTACACTGCAGTGTAGGTACCAATCCTTCAGACCAGACACTCCAGAGAAAGTGATGTAATTGTTTGCTAGACAAACCACAGGCACGATTTCTGAAACAAGACACAGGGTAAAATTGAAAGACAGCAGCGGTTATGGTGTATGCAATCGCCCAAGCCGGTTCCCACCATGGCAGTCAGAGCGTGCACTGTCTGACAAGCAGCAGGGCGCCTCCTACGACACGGCTAAACATGACTGCGTCGTTCGCCGTTCGACTTCAGACACAGCAGCTCGCAGATCAGCATAGCGAGGGCCCGAGTGTCCGAGAAGGGCTCCTCCGCCAGCTCATCAGATAAGAGTAACAGGTGGTAGGAGGAAGTCGGGGGAGGAGAGGAGGAGAGACGACACCACTAGGGAGGTGAAGGAGAGACAGAGCAGAGGGGATGTCTGCTCCCCGCTGCTCGCTGGCACCCCCTGCTGGCAGTCCCAGTCTCCTTTGGTTCTAGCACAGCCATCTGGAACGGCGGTGCAGCACTCGTGACTGCCAACTTGCGCAGAAGCAGATGTATGTAAACCTGCGCCGGCCCAGAGACGGGAACGTGCCTAACACACGGACAAGCGACGGCCTCCGGGCAGACACAGCCCTACCCCAAACCGGCCCAGCTCCCACAGCCCTGCGGAGAGCAAAGCTAGAAGCACAGCCCCGGATCCAGGCCAGAGCAGCAGAAGCAAACAGACAAGGAACTTCACATAAAAAAACAACAAAAACAAGCCGCTTAAATATGGAGTGTTTCCTAAGCCCGGAAATCAAGCAGACAGATGGGGAATTATTAAATGCTGAATCGCAGTCTCTGCAAAGTGCACGGTCGACCTAAAGAAAGTTTGCTGCAAGCTGCCACCTGATTACAGTTTGGCTTTTTACTCCAAACACACAGACACACTCATGCACTAACGCAAGGGCCACCGGGAAAAAAAATGCGAGCGGATTCAGGGGACACTGACCTGTCCACACCGCCAACACAAGCACTGATCGTGGATCTGTTACTGCCCTCTCCTCTCTGCGAGCCCCTACGAGAGGCGTACTGATCGCCCCTGTGTTTCTGCACGCCTAAGAGCAGCTGCCAAGTGACGCTGCGCTGGCCTATCCGGTGACCAGTGCCTCTGATAAGCCCCATTTCTGACAGATGTTATTTCTGCTCTTCGCCTTACTGCTGACAGAGAGGGAGTGGATCCGTGAGGAGGGTGACTCCTTTGCACCAAATTATCTCTGCGTCCTGTGCACCCCTCGCCCGCACAGTCAAGGCGCCGGTTTTTCTTGCGATCTGATCCCACACGCAGCAAAATGACAGACGTGCCCACACGGATGCACCATCATATCTACCGCAGCACACCGCATATCGCACACCCACCCAGTCGTCCCAGCGAGAATGCTTAGAAGCATAACTGGAAAAAATGCAACTTCACCACCACCCCCCCAGGTCTGAGTTATAGCTCTACCCGTGCTTTTATACGAGTTGTTCAGTTCTGATAATGTCAACTATGAAAGGACGGGAAAGGGCAAGAATTTTCACAGTTAAAAAAGGGGAGGGGGGCGGGGGGCAGCTGAACAAACCTGACTGCATGACAGAAATGCAAAACATTCGCCGAAAAAAAGAATTTTAACACGCAGAGGTCAAAACAGTAACAGACAGAAGGAATGACCAGCATCACTTCAGGCTTTTCCCCTATTGTCATCCTTCACGTTAAGATCGCGGTAAACAAGTTTCTGTGTCGGCAGCGCTACTCCCAGACAAGATGCGGAACTGCACCCTGGTCAGGAGAAAAACAACTTTGATTGGCAGTACATTCAGCATCACAACACACAAAGAGCACCAAATGAAGAGAGTGAAAAGAAAACATGTTAAAAAAAACCCAAAGGCATCAAACTCTGCTTTCCAGTGTGAATGGGAAACAAGATCATAAAAAGTAATGTCCCAAGTACCGTTTTCATGTTCAAAGAATCAGCCGTCATACTTCTGCATTAACGTGCCCAAAACCCATCGAAAAAGTGCAAGATGTGATCATTCAGACAACTGGGAAGCTTGTCAGAGGTGATCGCGACGTGAAGCGGCGCACTCCTGAGGAGGTGATGTCATCCTGTCTTTTTCAGGCGACAAACGCGAGCAAAAGCGCCCGGGATTTCCTCATGCGCTTCGCAAATTGCCTTAAGGATGTCCCGATTGCAATAAAACCAAAGTTTAATTAGTTTGATTGGCAGCACATTCAGCATCACCGAGCAGAATAATGCCGCTGGCATCGATTTGTACGTGCGATCGGGAGACGAATAGGTAAGCTGGGAGATTTCTGTCCCTTATACACCCAAAGCTGCGCTGGCACGCAGACAGAGGACAGATGCATGGCAGTATTCCTTAGATCTAAGTGAAAAGTCCCACCAAGGCTTGCTCTCTTCTGATGGGGGAGGGGTGTTTGGGTCATTTTCAACTCCTTTGTAACACTCCTGTCCAGCTATAGGAACATCTAGATATTTATGTTAATCCATTACGATTTTGAACTAAGTGTGCTTCATAATTCCGATGTAATGTTAAGCTTAATGTAATATGACGGCGTACCTGTAAGTCATTTTCGGATCTTCCCGTCTGGGTCTCACGCAAACCGCAACTTTTTCGCTCGGACTCGTCACACGAACGGTAGAGCCAAACAAAGACTAACGTTCTTTCAACTTCAACATAGCAGGTCCCCTATATTAAGTTTTCATACGACTGACAAACAAGCCGGGGGTATTTGCGACATTATTGATAATGCCAGAAGTCAAAGCTCTAGGTAGGAACAAGGGACATTATCAATATGACCCTTTAACAGTATCTACCCTTAATGTGATCTGTCGAACTATGGCACGTAAAATGTGAATTGTAAGAAACTCACGGTATTTAGTGAAGTGCACAGGGGAAGGCTGTCTGTTTTTCTAAACAACAAATCCGTTAGAGTTTGCCCCCCTCCCCCTTCCCCGCAGCCAGCCATTTCGCCTTTTTTTCTTTCTCGTCTAGTTACATTGTTTCATCATGTCACCCTCCCGTGTCCAACCGCACTTACATGACTTTCCACCCCCCGGAGCACTAATGATCGTCAGCTCTCGCTCACGTAGCGCACGATTCTCCGGAGGAAGAGCGCAGACCTGCCCGCCGCAGACGCACCATCCGCACAGTTGGCCGAATGAATGAAACAGGCAGCCGCTGCCAACTTCGGCTGCCACTTGAAGAGGAAGCGCTCCGGCCACTATTTCCCCCAAGCGATAAGACGCCCTCTGTGTAGCTCCGTCTTAACAGATCGCACTTTATGACATCTGATATTAACGCGCAGTCACTTATAATAATGCCACTCGTCAACAGCACGGCGAACAATAATATGATTAGGTTTGTACCTGGGTCTGGACGCGCTGGCATTGAGTTCCGAGGGGATAATCCATTTTATTCGTACAGATGATCATTTTCCTCCAAATTAGTGCATGGATACGGCTTCTCTAGCTGTTCAATAAGTAACAAAGAGCAAGCGCACCCCCACCAAAGCAGCCTAGTTAGGTGGCTTGCTGGCTCAGGATACAAGTCTGGGCATTTACAGAACAGGATAAAGGGGAGGTAGAATAACTATTAGACTGACAGCTGAAGTCAGCGAGCGTCCAATCAGAACACGGCGAAGGCGGGCTCACGGCGTGAGGCACCAACCAATCAGATTGCCGAAACTCATTTTAGGGCACGCGTGCGCATGCGTGTACGGGTGTGCGCTCGAGCCTCCGATAGCGCCGTGTGCGGCTCGTCGAATCAGCTGTGGGAAAGCCGGTGTTCTGTCCAGTTAGGCTACCGTAGCGCTAATCGATAGCCCTAGCCCTAACCCTCACACCCCAAAAACCCCTAAAACCCTTACCCTAACCCATAAAACCCTAATCCTAATCCCAAAACGGTGGAACTACACATGCGTAAGAAAGGCTCGATAACATGAACGCCGCGACTTTCGCAGACCTGACGATCCGTGCGATGGGTCCTGCTTTACTGCCGTGTCCGAGTGCAGATCAAACCCACATTTAATATTATGTCCAATATAATGTACACTGCCGTGGGCGAAGCTGCTTTCACATTTTGACATGTTTCTACTTCAGTATTCATTATGGTGAATGAAGCACTTTTTATATTTCAGACAAAAAGCAATTGTAGTCATTACTGCAGGCCATAATGAGTTTGTTATTTATGCAGTTATTACATTGCCTGTTCTTACCCCCAATGAAATGTAATTACACTGCATGATAAGTATTGTACACCTCTGAATAAGACCCTGTTTAATCGATACTTATTAAATAATACATACCAAATATCAACAAGCTAAAGACAACCGTTCAATGAGAAATCAAAAAGTAGTTATCATTTAAAACGGAAAACAGCCATGTTTGTAACACAAAAAGGGGTGATTCACAGCAGGATCTAAAACCCCAGAAGACTCACGACACAGCATAGACATCCCTGGCACAAACAAGGGAAACGGAGGACTGGTGAAATTGTGGAGAGTACTAGTCATTTTTCCCACAAACCTTCAACAATTGTTGATATTAAGCTGCTGTGGAAAGGCTTCTGCAATGAATCCTATCGCTGTATCAAACTGTGGGATTTAACAGTTTTGTCTTTGCTCCTATCTGCTAAAATATTTTTAAATATCTTATTGCCAATTTACAGGTATTCAGGAAGCCAGTGACAGTGTGAATCTGTTATGCATCACAATCAATAAAGGTGGGGAAGAATCCTTACAGATATCCATCTTCCTCAAGCAAACATCCACATTCTCAATGAATGGCCATTTGGTTTAATCAACAGTATGAATTAATGATTTGGTTACTTGCTGGTTTCAGTTTATTTTATTTGTAAGAATGTTTCCGCAGAATCAGGCATGTCTCGACATGTCAGCTAGGTTTCTCAGAAGTGCTCACAACGCATCTGTGTCAGAAAGAACTGGAACAATAGCCAGTAAATAACAGGGCAGACATTATCATTGGTGGGGTATCTACAAGGAAACTTTACAAGATGGAAGGCAATTAATGGCAGCGGCTTCTGTTTGTCCTGTTAAGGGTCACAGGAACCTATGGGTGCAAGGCAGGGAATAATCCAGGATGGGGCACCAACCCATCACAGGGCAAACTCGCACACCATTCACTCACACACACCATTCACTCACACACACCATTCACTCACACACACCATTCACCTCAGCATGTTTTTGGACTGCGGGTGTAAGTAAGGTGGATGCTTTAGAAATGACATTGGCTCTATGTTGGCACTGTGCTCTATGGTAATAGATTCTAGGTTTGATTATGTTTCACCATGTACTCATTGATTAGTTTTTAGATGAGATCATGATGTATAATTGGGCTGTTAATGGGAAGGAGGGCTACAGTATTTCCTGATTTTTTTTTTCCAGTGTAAGACCTTATTGGGTTTTGTCCTGCATGATTAATGGGATACTGTAACCTCACACCTCCAGGGTTGTGGGTTTGATTCCTGCCTCTAATCTGTGTGTGTGTGTGTGTGTGTGTGTGTCTGTGTGTGTGTGTGTGTGTGTGTGTGTGTGGGTTTGCATAGATCACACTTGAGGACCAAATTGTCCCCAAAGTGTAGTACAACCTGAAATTTCCCTACTTTTGGAGACATCTTTTGAGGTCCCCATTTGCATAACCTCAGTTTTATAAAAATCTGTGAATGCAATCAAAAAAGTAAAAATGCCAAAAGTCTGGTAGTTGGGTTGGTTACTTATGGTTAAGGTTAGGGATGGGTAGAGGTTAAGGGTGTCGTGACTGGGATTAGGGTTTTTCCCAAAGAAATGAATGGACGGTCCCCATTTAGATAGGTACATCAACGTGTGTGTGTGTGTGTGTGTGTGTGTGTAGTCAGGTCTCCAGTAGCATCTCAGTATGATAACCAGCCTTGCTTCAACATACTTATCTGTCCCAGGTGCGTTGGATTAGGGCTGCCGTATCTGTCTCAGGTACGTTAGATTAGGGCTGCGGTATCTGTCCCAGGTACGTTAGCTTAGGGCTGCGGTATCTGTCCCAGGTACGTTAGCTTAGGGCTGCCGTATCTGTCCCAGGTGCGTTAGATTAGGGCTGCGGTATCTGTCCCAGGTACGTTAGATTAGGGCTGCCGTATCTGTCCCAGGTACGTTAGATTAGGGCTGCCGTATCTGTCCCAGGTACGTTAGATTAGGGCTGCGGTATCTGTCCCAGGTGCGTTAGATTAGGGCTGCGGTATCTGTCCGAGGTGCGTTAGATTCGGGCTGCGGTATCTGTCCCAGGTGCGTTAGATTAGGGCTGCGGTATCTGTCCCATGTGTGTTAGATTCAGGCTGCGGTATCTGTCCCAGGTGTGTTAGATTCGGGCTGCGGTATCTGTCCCAGGTGCGTTAGATTAGGGCTGCGGTATCTGTCCCAGGTGTGTTAGATTCGGGCTACAGTAAGCTCTGCTGGGTGGTGTATCTGCAGGAGCAGGGTTGACCAGCCTTGCTATAGGGTGTGAGTAGTGGCATCCCACCCAGGCTTCCCCTGCCACCGGCTCTGTGCTACATGGCGCTTAAGCCGCTTGGAAGATGGATAAGTTATGGATTTTATTGCTGTCTGCATTAGTGTATCATCTCCCCTAAGTCTGCCAGACAGTTTGCGGTCTGGTGGCTTCTGGTGCAAGAACTTATGATTGGCTGCCAGTTTTTCTCTATCATTTTTACGACATGTGTCCAGCGGCACCCCCCACATCCGGCATTTACTGCAGTCTGAAAAAGAGAATTCTAGAAATAAACAATTCACAAGTTTCAAACTGCACGCCAAGCGAATACAGGCAGTAACATGGTGAAATCCACCAGCCCTGTAGTAACGTCTTACTGTGCGTAATTTATCAATGAAACTATACCATGAAAATCACGTATATATAGGATCCGCGGATGGTTTGCTGTTTTCTGCAGTTTCGGCTCTCCGCGGTAGGTCTTGGAACATATCACCCGGAGATACGGGGGGGCTACTGTGTGTGTCAGCTGTTGGGGATTTAAGTGAGATTTACCTGACAGACTTTGCACTTGGATTCTGTCAGCCATTAATTGCAAGGTTTTAAATAGACTCACAGGCCAAGAAACCCGAAGTAAACACTGTTATGCTAAAAATGCCTGTTTTAGAGTTGTGTTCCTTTATTAATAGAGGGATGTGTTTAGTCCTTCCAAAAGAATGATTTGCACGGCACTTTTACAACTGTGGGAGCTGGATCCATGTTTTTTTTAAGTGAAGGAGAGGAGAGGAGATGGTGATGTGACTGATGAGTGCTAAAGGGGGCGGGGGGGGGGACAGATATGGCAGCCCTAATCTAACACACCTGGGACAGATACCTCAGCCCTAATCTAACACATCTGGGACAGATACGGCAGCCCGGGGGCTGGATAGAGGCACCCCCCAGGGTCATCTCATACATTTCAGCATTAACAGCACAGGTCATTTCAGGTCCTGGCAGATCAGTCGTCACGTTTCTCACAAAACATCCAATTATGACCAGTGGCACTGGGAGCTGGATAATGTCATCAGCTGTATGTTTCTGCAATGCAATTAGCCAGGATGTGCTGGATCACAGGCCGTCGGTGTGTTTTTGGGGTGAGTAACAGGGCATGAGGAATGCAATGCTGTCCACTGATACACAATATGTGAAAACTGTATGAATCACAGAAATCAGAAGAATGTGAAATAAATATCTTCGGTTTGCCTCCGCAGCAGGGGGTTATCAGTCAATAGAGTGATTCATGATATCGGATTTAAACACTGAAAAATTTACCCCATGACAGCTAAGCAACGTCATTCCATTCCCCCAGAAACAGCACGATCTCGACCCCTCCAAGTAAAATGGACAGGGTCTGTGAGAATGAATTACATTTATTACCACCGTTTTGTTCAATAAGCAAGACTGTGGCCACTTTTAAATGTGGTTTTAAGTCAAGTAGATCCAGTTAGAATTGATATATCAAATTATTTCTCCAGAGGTTATGTATACTGTGCATGGGTTGTAAATAGCACATTAAGTATATATATCTCTCGTTTCCATAACAACTTTCCCCCCACCAGTTCAGGGTGATGGGTGAGCCTGGGAACATGACCCAGGAAGCCTGGGGCATGGCAGAGAGCTCCCTCTTGGGATGTCAGTCCACAGGCTGAATCAGCTAGACACAGCATGGGAGGAAACCTGTGTGAACCCCACAACTACCTGGGGTGGGATCCGAACCCACAACCCCAGTGGCGTCCGAGCACAGTGCCGCTCAGTGAAACCCATCACAGTAAGCATGTATTTCACAGAGCAGCACAAGACAAGTCAGATAAAGTGCTTTACTGTGGGTGATCCGGTAATTGGCGGTGTTGGCAGCCGAATGCAGTTTTAATGTCACGGTATATTGTTCAAGGGATTTAGTTATCTCCGAGAACACACAGAATTGGCTGCAAAGATCACAACACGAAAATGGCCAGAACTTGCCCGTTACTGCCAGGGGTTCTTCACCGCGCAGTGAAGAATGACCTGGCGCCATCATTCACAGATTAAAAGATCTGACAGTATTACATTAAAATCCCTTTTAAAGCTAGTTTAGTTACACCGAATGCTCCTAAATGTATTATGAAGCCTAAGGGTTAGTGGTTTACATGCCTCCCATAAAAACTAAATGCATCAATGAACCGTAATTGATATTATCGCCCAAGGTCTACACAATGTAGACAGCAAGATACCAGAAATACAATCTGCACAGTGTACCACAGCAAATACACAAAAAAAATAAAGTCTACATGTAGAACAAAAAATGCTTCTAATCTAATTTTATGGTCTTGGAAAATCAAGGGTTTAATCAATTCAAGCACTGAGTCTAATGCTCGAAGTTTTAGGGTTGCTTTGAAACACTGCAGGACAGTGAATTTGAGGAGAGCAGCTGATTCGGTGTTTGTCCGTGTCGTGCAAAAATGCTGAGCTTGTTCCCGAACAGGCTGCATCACTCATGACCGTGTTAAGCTGAGATAAGTTTGTTGTTGTTCTTGTCGTACAGGGCCACAGGTGCAGCCTCCATGGAAGAAGCGGAGCCAGAGACGCCGGGATGGAAAGATACCACTTTGTTTTAAACGATACCTTTTGTTGTGTTGCTGCACTGAGGCCCCAATCGCTTAATACAGGCCCATTCATTTTTCCTCACTGTTTTTTCTATAAACACAAAAAGCCAGTCTTGTGAAATGGAAACCTTCCCTCTGGCTGCATGCTCTATTTGTGTGGGGTTAGTGTTTCATGAACTGGCTGGTCTGTGGGTTTGGGGGGCAGGAACCTTGCTGGGGTCACAGGCGCCTGCGAGCCAGAGCTTCGGGCCGGGGTGCGGGGCCCTCAGTTGGGTCGGGGGGGGGTGGGGTGTCTTGTTTCATTTTGTTAAAGGCACAAAGTGCCCAGCGCAGGCTGCTGCCTCTCATTCTATAACTCCTTATGGATGGCTGAGAGAGAAACTGCTGGGATACAGGAAGAGGAATGAAAGAGGAATATCTTACAGATGTTTTACAGTAACAAACAGCTCGTAGGGGCTCATTGTCTCCCTCGAGTTTAAAGTGTCTCTCCTCCTGTATTTAGCATCCATCAGCGCTGAAAGTGAAGCTCCCTCAGTGTCTCCTAGCCAGCCACACCTGAAAGTGCATAATGAAGACCGGCTAGCATGCAGTGGACAGGGCAGTGACCGGCTAGCATGTAGTGGACAGGGCACAGACCGGCAAGTGTGTGACTTACAGGGCCCAGACTGGCAAGTGTATGACTGAGAGGGCACATATCGGTAAGCGTGTGACTGAGAGGGTACAGACCAGCTAGTGTGTGACAGACAGGACACAGACTGGCAAGCATGTAGTGGACAGGGCACAGACCGGCAAGCATGTGACTGAGAGGGCACAGACCGGCTAGCGTGTGAGAGACAGGACACAGACCAGCAGGCATGTAGTGGACAGGACGCAGGACTGAGAGGGCACATATCGGCAAGTGTGTGGCTGAGAGGGCACAGACCAGTTAGCGTGTGACTGACAGGACATAGAGCGGCCAGCGTGTGACTGACAGGGCGCAGATCGGCTAGCGTCTGACTGACAGGGCACAGACTGGCCAGCATGTGACTAACAGGGCACAGGCCGGGTAGCGTGTGATCGACAGGGCACATATTGGCAGGCATGTGAATGACAGGGCATAGACCAGCTAGCATGTGAATTGACAGGGCAGAGACCGGCAACCGTGTGACTGAGGGCACAGACCAGCTAGCTTGTGACAGACAAGGCACAGACTGGGTAGCATGTCACTGATAGGGTATAAGACCCACTGTCAGTTTAAGATAACGAAGTACCCAAACAGCCTAAACATATCAAATGTGTTCTGGAGGAAAGAGAGACGCCCCAGCTTTGGAGAGAGTGACCGTCATGGAGCCAGATGCCACTCTGCAGGTTTCGTATGTTATAGGGAAACACACTATTAGCAAAAGCATTTTTAACGGCTGCTGAAGGGGCTTCCCTGTCCAGTACAGCAGCCTTCCAGGGTAAGACTTTATTTGATCAATATATATTTTTCTCATTCTTGAAAACAAGAGAATTTAAAATCTGAAATACATTACATGAATTATTCCTTACGTTCTAAAGGAGGGGAAAGTAATTAAAAGTAAAAAAGAAAAAGAAAAAGTAGAAATTATTGTAAGAGTGCCTAAGAAAAACAACAAATATACGAATATATGATTGTTCATTTAAAATCTGCAATATTTTGTAAAGCTAAGACGACCATAACTGTATCGTCATGGTACATTAGAAAAGGCCGGATTTAGTAGAGACGGCAAAAGGATATTTAGTTCTCGGCGATTTTTGAGAAATTGGAAATTTGGAGCAATTCATTTCAGATATTTAACGTGCGTCAGGGTCGGCGCCTGTCCAACCCCGTCCTCCATGTCCTGTCGTTGGCCAGCACGTTTCCCCCTCCATCTTGTGTGTCACTCTGTTTTCCAGGCTGCTGCATAGCTCAGGTTGAGCGTGTGACTCAGAGGCTGTACCCTCCACTTGCGGTTTTTGAGGCAGGCTTGAGACCAGTCTCACCTGTTCTATGTTTATTAGGTTTCCTAGTGTTTTTGACTTGGTTTATTTTCCTATTTTTATGTTGTCCCCGTTTGCTATGCTTTATTATTTCTGTGTATTATTATGGCCCTAGTCTCTCTGTTACCCTAGTGTTTGCTATGTATTCTTAGTCTTTAGTATCTGCTAGGTCCCTTAGTTCTGTGTTCATTTAGTGTTACTGCTTCCACCGGTTTCTCGCTGTTCCAACACCTCCCTCGATTGGGTAATCGATTATGAGTTACACTTACACATACCCCTTGATTTTCCTGGTTATCAGTGTGTATTTAACCCTTTAAGTGTCTGCTCCACCAAATGGTAGACTACCGTTTGGTATACCTTTGTAATACACAAACTGCATTTTTCAGTGTTTGAAAAAACTATTGATTTTTGATTGTATTGGCCTACAGACCTCAGAAATGATAAAAAAAATATTTCCAATGCCTTTTTCTGCATGTGGCCCTTAGAGGGTTGAGCGCTTATGTCCTCTCTGTTCTTTCGTCTGTCATTGTTCATCTCCATGTTCTTCTGTCGTTGTTATCTGGTGATTTTTTTTTATGGTTTCTTGGTTGGTTCTTATTTTTCCCTGTTAGTTGTTGACCCTTCATGGTCCCTTTCATTTGCGCCTTTTCTTAGTGTGTTCTGTTTAATTCAATAAACCCTCGTTTGTCCTGGAACTGCAAGTGGATTGTCACCTTTTTTTCCCGCCTGCGCTGTGTAAATTGTAAATTCAATTTCGGTATGCATTCGAAACCTCTGGTCAAGTATGAATGCATGGTTTGAAGAAACAAAAAAAAAGTATGTATGCATGAAGATTGGGGGGTAAATGTTATAATTCCGCCTATTTGTTAGAGGTAAAGTTTATCCTCGCTAGATGCGATCCCCAAGAACAGGAAGCTGTGCGTGGGGAAATGCTAGCGCTGAAACTGCGTGGGTAAATGTTATCGCAAGGCTTCAAAGCAAAGCAAAGTGCAGAGAATAACGAGACCGGCTCTTTGTGTACCCAGACGTTTTCTGTAACCCGAGATATGCCCGTTATTAGACGATCAGATGGTGCACAAACGGTTGTGTCAGTGTTTGCTGCAGTTGGTTTAAGTAAAATGCTGAGCATAACAGGGGAGCTACAGTAAGTGAATGACGAATGAGGCGAGAAGTGAAACAGCCGCCCCCGGAGACAGGCAGCGAAGCGGCTCCTCTATGGGGGACGGACGGCCGCACACGCACAGCAGGCCGGCCGATCGCCGCACATCGTACGGTTAACACTGCCTTCATACACAGCACAAACCCTTCATGCTGTGTTTTTTAAATTTTACACCCAGCAATAGAAATTGTGACCCACCGTCAACTGACAAATATGCAGAAAGCATCCCAGCTCAGCTCAGACGCCTGGGTAAATTTAGTAAGTGATTTGAAACCACTACAATAAAACATAGGCCTAATGGGTCAAAATAGTAATGTGTTATTGAATTTATCCATTTTAAACACGCACAATTTCGAAAACACAGCAGAACAGGTCGTCCGCATTTCTCATACCTACCAGGGCAAATAACGTAAAGTGGGGAAACAGCTATAGGCTGTTTAAATTTATTCCGGTCTTTCCGTGCTACTTTTTCTCGCTACTTATTTTGCCCTTTTTCAAACTTCGGTGGAAAGTGCAGCGTCAGTAATTTTTTAACAGACCTGCAATACAATTTAGAAATTGACTGTGTAAGTTTCAGTTGTAAAGCAGCATTACTTTCGAATACTATCATTTGTACCATTCAAAACAGAAACTTGCCTCTATTTTGTGATATTTAAATGTCCCGGCAACAATACATGGGTAAAACAGACATGCATGCACCGGTTAGTGTTTTGCGCTTAATTTCAAATAAGGGTTTTATTTTCACAGGTGTACACAAAGGCATTTTTAGTCAAAGAAACCGGATTTCTGTGCAATATTTTGTCTTCCGTCTTACTAACACCCCCCTTTCTGTTTCTTTTCCTCACTTTCCTTATCATACCTCCTCCCCACCGTGTCTCATTTATCTTTATTAGCACTTGCTTTCGGCAGATATCTAACGATCTCATGACACCGTGGCGTTGTGGGATCATCCAAATTGGGGTAACTGTTAGTTACATTAGGAAGTTAGTTCACATGACAGATACATTACCCTCGTTCACATAATCAGCCGCGGTGTTTTCCTGCAACCGAAATGATGCATTTGCCTCCCCCAAGGTTTGGGCCCCCTGTTGGTCACAAACAGTCACTACACTAAATATAAAATAAACGCGTTCTTTATTTAGAAGGTGAACCAGCATGTTTTGCTGAATAGCTGGATAGCTGCGATCTTCTGGCTCTCCTGGCTACATTTTCATTTCGTTTTTGAAACATCTGAGGCGGAGTTGTGGTTGAATGTACATTTCGGACTACTGTTGTGTTTGGAACATTTTATAAATTACTGAAGAATCTCAATATAGCCAGAGGGTTTTACCGTGTAAGACCAGATCTTTCGCTTCCTCATTTTCACATAATCAGATGTCTGACTTGAGACATTGCCCATAATAAAGGCATCCAGAGGTACATCCTGTTTCTCATATGTAAGGGATTTCCAGAGTCTCTCTTATCTTTAATAATGTCTGTTTTACTGGTGCCGAAAATGTCGCAAACTATACTGATACAAGCTGCTGTTCCTGTTAAAATCAACCAGCCTAAAGAAGCCCACCAGGCTGAAAGACATCAGGCTATGTGGTGGTTCATCCTGGAAAACACCGGCATGTGTGTCGGCTTCTCTGCATCTATAGGGAATTCCACGGAAGTCACGCCAGGTGCACATACAGGTCCGGCTGAGACATCACCGATTCTGTCGTAAATCTGCAGCCACTTTGCTACGGCGTCTACAGGTTCTCCTGCCCTGCCGGTTAGGTTTGCCCCTCTTCTTCTGCCTCTCTTCATCTCAGGAGCCAATACCAGTGTCCTTTATCCTTTATTTCAACTCTGTTATGCTACATCTATGCCTTACAGTCAATGCCTTCAATAGGCTACCTGCCCAAATGTGGATTATTGGCGGCTTCATTATTAGTCAGAATACCAGTTGACTGCTTCTTCCCTAAATCATTCTTGCATAGTTGGGAGCTGTGTTTGTTCCATTGTCCTGATGTAGGATGAAATTGGCTCCAATTAAGCGCCATCCACAGTGTATGGCATGGCGTTGCAAAATGGAGTGATAGCCTTCCTTCTCCAAGATCCCTTTTACCCCGTACAAATCTCCCACTTTACCATCACCAAAGCAGCCCCAGACCATAATATTGCCTCCACGTTTAACAGATGTCATCAAGCCCTCCTCCGTCATACTTTCATTTGATCTGCATTTCACAAACATTCTTCTTTGTAATCCGAACACCTCAAACTTAGATTCATCTATCCATAGCACTTTTTTTCCAGTCTTCCTCTGTCCAGTGTCCATGTTCACTTTCCCATCTCAGTCTTTTCTTTTTATTGGCCATTCTGAGATACGGCTTTTTCTTTGCAGTTCTGCCTCGAAGGCCAGCATCCCGGAGTTGCCTCTTCACTGTTGACATTGAGACTGGTCTTTTGCAGGTACTATTTCATGAAGCTCTCAGTTGAAGACCTATGAGGCGTCTGTTTCTCAAACTACACACACTAATATATTTATCTTCTCGCTCAGTTGTGCACTGAGGCCTCCCTCTCCTCTTTCTGTTGGGGTTAGAGCCAGTTTGTGCTGCTCTGTGAAGGGAGTAGTACACAGCATTGTACGAGATCTTCAGTTTGCGCTGCTCTGTGAAGGCAGTAGTACACAGCATTGTACGAGATCTTCAGTTTGTGCTGCTCTGTGAAGGCAGTAGTACGCAGCATTGTACGAGATCTTCAGTTTGCGCTGCTCTGTGAAGGGAGTAGTACGCAGCATTGGACGAGATCTTCAGTTTCCTGGCAATTTCTCACATGGAATAGCCTTCATTTCTCAGAACAAGAATAGACTGACGAGTGTCAGAAGAAAGTTCTTTGTTTCTGACCATTTTGAGCTTGTAATCGAACCCATAATTGCTGATGCTTCAGATACTCAACTAGTCCAAAGGCCAGTTTTATTGCTTCTTCAATCAGCACCACAATTTTCATCTGTGCTAACATACCTGCAAAAGGGTTTTCTAATGATCCATTAAGCTTTTAAAATGATAATCTTGCATTAGCAAACACAGCATTCCAGTGAAACACAGGACTAATTGTTGCTGATAATGGGCCTCTGTACACCTATGCAGATATTCCATTAAAAACAACCAGCTGTGATAGACATTTACAATATTAACATTAATGTGTGCGTGTGTGTGTGTGTGTGTGTGTGGGGGGGGGTGTATGTATTTGTGGTTTCTTGGTGCCTTTGCTGCTTGTGGGGACAAATGGTATCTGCTGTGTGTGTTTGCTGTGATGGACTGGCATCCCATCCAGGGTGTGCCCCCCCACCTCGCGCCCTGTGATTGACTGGCATCCCATCCAGGGTGTGCCCCCCCACCTCGCGCCCTGTGATTGACTGGCATCCCGTCCAGGGTGTCCCCTGTGTTGCCTGGGATGGGCACTGGGCTCCTGGTCCTGCTATCACCCTGTCCAGGATAAGCAGGTGGAAAATGGATGGAAGGATGGATGGATGGTCTATAAGACTGAGAATGAGGGTGCAAAATGTCCCGCCAAAGCAGAAACCATAACAATGCAGAATGAAGATGTTGAAAATAAAACACACAAAGAGATGTGTTTTCGTTTGGGTTCTTTAACAAGCTAGGGATTGTGCTTCTGCTTAGTTTTATGTCTGGTTTTGTTTGTTTATCTCAAATCAAACACTTTAGTAGCCATTACTTATTTTATTTTCCTTTTCACTTAAATCGTTGTTTTATATCTTTTTATTTGCTTGGGTTCTTTTACTAATTATGTTGTTTATTTTTTTACCTCACAGCCCTGTTGTTATATCTATAATATTCAATATTAATTATTTCCAGTTTTTACTGCCTTTTACTTTTAAATCTTTTCACCTTTTCATTCCTGTTTATTTGTTCTATCTTTATTTTAAATTCATTACTTCCTTCTAAAACTTCTTTGAACTGTATGTTAATTACATATTTTATTTTATTTTAATCCCATATGTGAGACAGTCTGAGCTGCATTTAATGTATGAAAAGTGTAATATAAATAAAGATTATTATTATGATTTTTATTTTATTGTTGTTGTTGTTTTTCTGTTTTGGTATTTTTATGTAACTTATTATTACATTGTCGTTTTTCCGCACGCATCTATAATGTATGATTGCAAATGTGATAAATTAAACTTCAGACTCGAATCCCCTTCTGGCCCGTAACTGGTGGAATCTCCTCCAGCAGCACAGTCGCTGTGCGAGCCCCTGGCATCAGCCCCTGGTGTCGGCCCCTGGCATTGGCCCCGGGAGTCGGCCCCCAGCATCGGCCCCTGACTTTGGCCCCTGGCGTCGGCTACTGCCTCCAGCCCCTGGCACTGGCACCTGATGTCGGCCCCTAGCATCGGCCCCTGACTTTGGCCCCTGGCGTCAGCTGCTGCCTCCAGCCCCTGGTATTGGCCCCTGATATCGGCCCCTAGCATCAGCCCCTGGCACCCGCTTTTATCTCACACCATGCTACCCACAGAACTGCAGCATCTCAGCAGGGCTTCAGGCCTCTCTGCCGCTAACAACCAGACCCACTAGATTCAGCTAGAACTTCCATTCAGCCAATTAAATACACAAAACCCCTTTCTCCTGACAAATTCCTTGGTAGATTCTTTTATTGGGAGGAAAGAATAGGTACTTTATTTGGGGAAGGGAGTCAGGAGACAGGCTGGACCACTAGTATGGAGAAAACATACACAGGAACAGACATCAGCTGGGCCAGAGCGACAGAGCAATAACCCTGGAGTGGACAGGCATGAGAATCATGCTGCCATGATAGAATTAAAGCTTAACTGTATCAATTGATAGGAAAACAAGCCTGAGAACATCCACAATGCCGAAGACGGTGCCTGTACAGTATCCTGCGGAGCTCTTTCTTCATCATTCGGTTAAAATCGGTTTTTATGTTATATTTTAACCATATAAAAACAGCAAACAGGAAAAGCAGAAACAAGCCAAGAAATGCAAAAATCATTGAGGGAGAGAGAGGTAATTGATACATGTCCCTCCAGCGTCTTCTTTGGTAGCTGTCTGGCTGCCCAGCTTTAGCTCTGGGCCCAATGGCCCTGGTTCTCTGCATGGTGCCCCTCAGCTGGCTCTCTTAGCGCCCTTAATCATGATGTGTTGTCCAGGTCCAGAGCCTTCATACCAGCATGAGTGGTCCTGGGAGACCCTGGTGCAACTCGGGCCCATCGATTCAGCGTTCACGGCGAGCGATACAGTATGATAAACTCGGGCCCACCCATTCAGCTTTCACGGCGAGCGATACAGTACGATAAACTAGGGCCCACCCGTTCAGCGTTCACGCGAGCGATACAGTACGATAAACTTGGGCCCACCCGTTCAGCGTTCACAGCGAGCGATACAGTACGATAAACTAGGGCCCACCCATTCAGCTTTCACGGCGAGCGATACAGTACGATAAACTTGGGCCCAACGATTCAGCATTCACAGCGAGCGATACAGTACGGTAAGCTCGGGCCCACCCATTCAGTGTTCACGGCGAGCGATACAGTACGATAAACTCGCGCCCACCAGTTCAGCGTTCACGGCAAACGATACAGTACGATAAACTTGGGGCCACCCGTTCAGCGTTTACGGCGATTGATACAGTACAATAAACTCGGGTCCACCTGTTCAGCGTTCGCGGCGAGCAATACAGTGCGATAAACTCGGGTCCACCCGTTCAGCGTTCACGGCGAGCGATACAGTACGATAAACTCGGGCCCACCCGTTCAGTGTTCATGGTGAGCGATACAGTGTGTGTATGGTTAGATCAGTCGGAGGAAATGTGCTGTTGGGAGGCAGATAGATTAATCTTTCTCTTTGTTCATTAGGTCTTAGTAATGCCACGGGTCATTTATAAACTGATAAAAATATGCAGTTCAGTCTGTAGTGATTTTGTCACCAAGTGAATTGTTATGGGACTGACCCACCTGATTTTCTGCTGGCCCACCCACACTGAGATCTCTGGTTCCGCAATTGGTCCAGGGGACGCATAGAAGTCCCAGAAAGTTTGATCATAAGGTTACACATAATCTGCTGGCAGCTAGTGTTCACTTTTCATCAGACCTGGCATTTCTGGTCGTGACCAGATTAAGGCCAAACAGTTCAGCAAAAACTCCAGAAGTGTCCCGGTTTTTCCCGGTGGTCATGGCAAACTGGACAGGCTCTTTGTAGAAGGCTCAGGTTTCCTCCTGCCTGTCCTTGTATGAATGCCAGTCCTCTTCTGTGTTCCTCTTATTGGTGACAGCCACACTGAGGATGGCTAGCAGATGGCTAGGAGATCCTGGGTGTTATTCTTGGATTGCAACTTGTTGTTCTTCTTGAGGTGATATTTGAAGAGGATGCCCACTGCTAGGCAGAATTGCTCCCCATGGGTTGTCTTAGGCTGGACCTCTGAAGCCTAGATCTTTCTGCTGTGCCTTTTTGACCTCACACTCCGCAGTCGTCCCATCGTTCTATGATACTCATCCTTATAGGTAACAACAAACTGGCCCGGTCTGTATGGGTGTGTCTGAAATCACATACTTACACAGTAGGTACTGAACTTTAGAGAACCCTACTGCTCAGTAGTGATGCAGTACATACTGTATGTGTGCATGAAAACAGTTTAAAAAAACCCAGTAAAAGTCAACTTATGTAACTGGGTATTGTGTTTTGCTTAAATTTGTACTTGACAAAATTCTCTGAGCGAGCAACCTTGCTGCTCCGGAGATTTTGTGGGATAGCGTAGCGTCCATTGGTTGCACACTTCAGAATTTCGAAGAATGTAGTATGTCATTTGGGTACCACTCACCTACATAATGCTCATATAAAGGTAGCTGATTACAAGAAAGACCTCGGTGTATATGTTGATGCTTCCATGTCCTACTCTCGCCAGTGTGGGGAAGCAATAAAAAAGGC
>JAODKC010006049.1:0-28812 GCA_026777985.1 Mormyrops attenuatus
CGGGGCGGGGGCGGGGGGGGGGTGAGGTTAGGGTTAGGGTTAGGGTTATGATTGGAAAATGAATGGAGAGTTCCCCCCAAGATATAGATACCTAATCGGTGTGTGTGTGCGCTATGTGATGAACCTGCCTCCTGTTCAGGGTGTCCCCTGCCTTGTGCTTCCTGGGATAGGCTGATTATGACCTTGAACCAGAAAAGGCTAAACATCACAGAATATGACATCAGCTGTACTACACTCTTGTTTTATTGTAATTTTCTGTAATCCATTAAGAAGTCTGACTGTTCATGGCCTCTCATATGATACAATTCTAGAAATCCTGCTCAAACAGAACACATATACAAAAAATGCAACCCTTATTTGAAAAATTTAAGTACACAAAAGGTTGGACATATAGGAAGGAAAAAAAAAAAACTGTACTTTTTGCTGAAGCATTTCAGTTTGCTACCAAAGGAGTGCAAACGGAGGTTAGGGGGAGTTCTAGAGAAATTGAGAGCCAGGCTTAGTATACAAGTGAATCTGCAACACATCAAGACAATATTCTGTACAAGTTTGCTAAGTGACAAAAGGCCCAAAAGCTTTAAAATAATAAATTCATTTACAAAACTCACAACATATATGATCACTTAGCTGGAAAAAAAAAAAAACACGTTGTTAACAAAAGGAGTATTACGGATAATAAGTTATAAAGGATAAAACAGATCAAAAAGTGCTTGCTTTTGGGAGAGTAAAACAGAAGGCTCACTAGATATTGTGTTTCATGGTCTGCGAGTACAAAGGCTGACTTCATTTCTCATTAAGCGGAAACTTTATATTGCATTTACAGTTTAACTCTAAAAGTGAGTGAATATACCAAGTCTTCAATAGAGTTGTGCAACACAGGCTGGAGATGCACAAGGGAAATAACATTGCAGACCTAGAACGCATACAGTATAAACACTGGACTGCTTTTGTCACTGCTGGTGAGAAAAGCCATCTTAATTAAAGCCAGCCACTTTCCTAGGCAGCAACTCCCCAGCTTAAGAACCACACACCCAAAAAGGTGTGTATCACAACGGCAGCCTCACTGAGGCTGAGCACTAGGGATGAGCGGCAGCTCAGACACCGCACCGGCGAGGCACGGCCGAAAGCACCAGAAAACTAGGCCCGAAAAGCCAAGACGGCAGGGTCTGAAGGGTCTTTGTTTGAAAAGACAAACATCGGGTAGTTAAAAGCAGAGCACTGTCCTACGGCCTGCATCAGCACTCATTGCTCACAGGTATTCGGAGCACATCAGTATCATTTCAGTGCTATTGTCGACTGCATGCTAAGCAGCTGGTGTTTACCACAGACCTGTGCTATGGCACAATGCAGCTCTCTCATGCTGGTTAGTTTGGCTGTGTAGCTGACATTCTGTTGACGCACAGAGTCCAGTGGCAAACTGCGAGCATTATGAAGATGAGAGCAGCTCTCAGCCGGTGAATAGAGGTGTGTTCAGCGATTGTACAAAATCCTCAGAATCACAGGTAGCAGGACAGGGTAGGTGAGGCTAGGCTGAAAACATCAGGCCTGCTGACAATCTTCAGTTAGGCTGGGAGTGGCTCTCATAAGATATTTCATTGTTTACCGAGGTGTCCAAGTTCCCAGGTACATGAGCTTAAAGCTTACTTTTAAATAACAAAAAAATGTTACATTCTCATCCTACTGAATGTGTACTTAAGTTGCCTTGGACAAATAGTCAGTCCAGGCATATTATCTAAATTCAGTCATCTACTCAAAGTTTTCAAAACATAAAAATAAGACGAGCAAATATGATATATAATGAATTCAATAATTCAAACTTACTCTAAGAGCTGAATTTAATGAAGGATCTAAGTTACCCCACTTGGTGACACTAGAGAATCTTGGCGAATAGTTACAATTAATGTGAAAAGGAAAATAAAATAAACATGTGTGATAGCGTGATTTCTCTGAAATATATCTGAGCAGGGCTGCCACACGGTTACATACTGTCGCATATTCGCATATTAAAATGAAGTAAATGAACCCTGTAGATCTGGAAGCAAATGTGGTAAAACAGTGAAGCAGCTATCTGGGGTAACAGCAGCACTCCCTCCCAGCAGAGTGTCCCCATCCCAGCCAGACCAGAACGAAAGGCCCAAGAGAAAAAGCTTGAATGGCAGTGGCAGCAGCGGTATAACACCATACGAGGGAAAAGAGAGAAGCCCCATGATGCTTAGCGGCATGCAGTCTGGCAGGTGAGGGCAGCAGCGGTGTCGGGGGGGGGGGGGTTTGCACACGGCTCTTCATGCAGTCCCACTGGCAGAGTACGAAAACTGGGGGAAGTGCGGCTTTCTGTCACTGTCGAACGGCTCCATGTTCTCATCTACGAGCAAAAAAGGCACAAATTAAATCAGTGGAAGCCATATATAAAGAGATCCATGGAAAGAACAGAAACCGTACTGCTATCACTAACCCAGAACATAACATTATCACATGCTCCACTGAACACCCACCTTGCTACTGCATATATAAAGAGCCTCTGGTGAATTAGAAAAACATGACCTTTATTTTTAGCCAAGGCTTACTCAAGGATTGATGTGCTTTTATTTTGTACTAGGAAAAAAAACACAAAGCCAAAAATTCCTTAGCTGAGACATTAAACCCAGGAGAAATTTAACAGAGTATAAGCCAAGCAAAAAAACACCACTATAATTAATACCCTGGCAAAAAGGACACCATACAGACCAAATGGTAAATGCCTGGAAATAAACCTGGAAACAAAATTTCCCACTCATTTCTAGGCAAGTACTATGGACTAAGGTTCAGGGTGGGAAAATATTATTTAAATAGCTTTGTGTTACCTCACAATAGTTTTGTTCTCCCTCGCAATAGTTTTCCAATAATAACTGTACTATGTTTAAAGTACAAAAGATACAATTAATGGACTAATAAGTATAAACCTAAACTATTCACACATGTCGTGTAAAGTGTGCTTTAAGCATTGTACTACAGGGGACAATGCACACCATGTGACTTTCATATTATGTGCTTTATACGTATTTATTAATAATTGCATGGTGTCCATTCAACACCAGTGACTGTAAGCAAGACAGCTGGACTAATCAGTATAAACCTAAACAATACAGACATTTCCAGTGAAGTGTGCTTTAAGCAGTAAACTATGGGGGACAATGTATACCATGTAACTTTCATATTATTAATAAATATGTATAAAAACATATAATTGCACTGTGTCCATTCAAGGGAAGTGAGAGTAAGCATCAGACAGAGTACAGTTATTACTGGCAAAGTTTTGTGAGGGAACACAAAACTATTGCGAGGGGATGCAAAACTATTATAAAAAAATGATTTTCTCACCCTGACCTCTTAGGTATCCCTATTTTATAGAGCCCCATCTATGGAGCATCCCCTCTCCTAAAACACAGCAAAGTCTAATCCTGTTATAAAATGTAACAGTGCCCAATGGATCATCTCATCTATGGAAGCCCATTTCCACCAATGTGATGAAAAAAAATTAAACGAGAAACTCTCGAAAAAGTGACTTAGTATCTTGAAATAACTCAATATCTCAAAATAACAAGAAACTTAGTATCTCTAATGTCAAAATAACAAGAAACTCGTGAAATAATGACTTACAACCTTATTGGCACAAATAAAAAAAACAACCCCCCCCCCACTCACACACACATTCTTTCATCAACTGTTTTTCGAAAACGAAATTTTATACATAAAAATACTTTTATTTGACAAGAACATTAAAAATGTACCATAATGATTTTAGCAACCATAGGCAATTGCATTACTTAATAGGTGTATTAAACAGCAAACGTTCTAATCAACAATCTATTATTTGGGGGGGGGAGGTAGAACCACAGTGGGTCTAGAATGTTTCCGATTCAGCAGACCCAGCAGAAACATGTTTTTTCACTGTCATTATACACAGACAACAGCAGATGGCTGAAGGTGGCTGCACGTAGTTGACGGGATAGATGTCATTTTAGCGATACGACGTCATGTGAGCAGTGATCCCACCCACTGTCCATGATGACATGCCGCGGGGTTGGTCAGTCAGACTAATTATGTAGTTACCGGCATGCTTTGTATCGCACCGTGTGTATCTTGAAGCTGTGTAAATTAATATGTGAATTTTATGTTAATTGTAAATATTGTTATTGTGTAATGTTTGCCGTGGAATGCATGTGTTGTGTAAATTGTTGACTTCAGCATCTGTGCAGCTGCTAGTATTAAACTGACAGTGGCTGTTAAAGAAGAGTTAACTTTCCTTTTAAAAGAGCTCATTTCATTTATTAAAATGACTCAACCACTCGCGACACGTTTCTTTTGTTTCCCTTTTTATATGGCTCTGGTGCATCAAAAATATCCTGCACTGTCAAGGGTCGTGGAGTTTGTAACATTGACCCTCGCCCACCTAAATGATATTCCAAAATAAATCATTATTTCGAGAAAGTTTCTCAGGTGTTTCAAGGCAGTAAGTTGTTATTTCGAGACACTAAGTCGTTATTCCATGATACAAAGTCGCTATTTCAGGATGTTAAGTCATTATTTTGAGAAAGTTTCTCATTGAAATGACTAATGGATCATTTCTTTTAATCACACTGGTGGAAATGGGCTTCCATACTCACCCCTTACGGGTCAATTCAATTCAATTCCAATGCCTTATTTGGAAGTATCAAAATAAACTACAAAATACAGCCACCAAACAGTGTCAAACTGCAATGTTACATTTCATATACTTCTATATCTGCCATGGTCCTTCACAAGCAGCCTGACTCTTGTGGCCAAGCATAAGAGTAACATTTTTCTCACTGCTTAATGAGACAATACAAATAAGAAACCCAACCAAAGATCAAAAATTCTGAGGAGATTCCCTCAGCAACATCTTACACACTTTAAACATGACTAAGCCTGAATGAAGTTTGGTTCAAAACAAGCGATCACCTATTGTTTAAAATGACCATTCATTAAAATGCCTGAATAAACTAAACTTATTCCTTGTGCAAGCACAAACCTTTTACACACATGAAAACATGACACATACCTTAAAGTATTTCTTAAATTTTAAAAAATACAAAAACACTGAACCATCAAAGTATTCTGTTACAAATTTTTATGAAGTCAATACAAATTACAATTTTGTATTTAAAATACATTTTTTAAATACATGTATCAGATATACTGTCCATCCCTGCGAGTGACCCAGGCTAGAACCACTACTCATTTTGCATGCGTGTGTTATTAGCAGAATATGAAATGTGAGTAGTGATGCAGAGCTGACCCTACGTACCTTGTCCCGGAGGTGTGATGGTGATGGTCTGTCCTGTAAACTCCTCATCAAAGTATCTTGTGTCTGTTTCTGAAGTAACCTGGGGCTTGAAGGGTGGGATGAGCTGAAGGGAGGATGTTTGGAAAGAACTTGTAATATTGAGCATGGCTGATGGGCACAGGCCAGATTATCCTTCACAGAGACAGCACTACTACTACTACTACTATTATAATTTACAATGGAAACCACTTTTAGGGATCACAGTTATAGTGATCAACTTCTTGTATGGATCAAAAAGCTTGGGAGAGAATCATTCCTGTACAGATACTGTTTAAATAATTTGCTTACAGTAATCAAGCACATTTGAATTATACACAGTTCAGTAATTTAATTTGTACAGTACTGTAAATTGAAAAGAGTTTAAAAATTTGGTTGTACTATATTGTGAAATCATCAATAAAATTAAGTAGATAGCGACGCTGTCCATTTTATTACCTTAAATTCATCTAATAAATATGCAAAAGACAATTAGATGGTAATCTGCCTGAGACACAAAGAAAAACATCGGTAATAATGATCATCTGCTTATAGTGATCAATTTCACCCAGACAGACGTGATCACTATAAACGGTTTCCAACTGTTTTATTATTATTATTACCACCACTACTTCTTCAATATTATATCATCATCATCATCACTGTTGCTGTTGTCGTTGTGTATTTTATTACTGCTGTGTGCCATGTCTCCTCACTGAACCGCCTAACTTCATGGCCAACGTTTATATTCTGGCACTCATCACTTAGTGTAATACAATACTCAGACTTTGCCTGCTATTTGGTTGTCTAAAAAAAGTACATTATTTATCCATCTGTGTCTGTCTGTTCCTCCTTTCTTTCATCCTGTCCATCTCTCCCTTCCCCCTATCTATCTCTCCCTTCCTTCATGCTGTTCTCTTATGTTGTGTGGCTGTGTGTATTATCTGATCCAGTTTATAACTGTTGCTGTAACAGCCGAATTTCTCTTCATGCGATTAATAAAATTCATCTTATCTTATTAGGGATTACCTTTTTCTCATAAACATCCTGCCACTCAATCCCCGCAAAGAACTTGTGCTGCATGATCTCCTTGGCATCGCCTGGCCCACCACCTAACCTGCAGGACAAAGAGGAGTACAGAACACTGTTCCATATATGTTTTTTTTCCTTGCAACAAGATCATAATTTTATTTCAGCATATGACCCATGATCATATATCCAAAAATAACAAAAATGATACTTTGACTTGATGTTCAGAACATGACTGGAATCCCTGCATAGTAGATGAGCGGGCTTATCCCAGTTCCCCAGATCAGTCCTGGAGCTGACAGGCAGGAGGTGCTCACACACCTCTGCTTGGGGTCTTTCCTGAGCAAGCCAGTGAGCAGAGACCGTCCATCAGGCCCCAGGTTGCGAGGAAAGCGGATATCCTCCATAAGGATGAGCTCGAACAGCTTCTCGTGGTCCTGGTTGTAAAAGGGCAGGCGGCCGCACATCATTTCATACATGACGACACCCAGGCCCCACCAGTCCACTGCCCGTCCATAATCATTGTCTTCCAGCACCTAAGAAGATGAACACAGCAAAGGGACATCAGCAAGGCAGAAGTGTGGGTATCACTAGGATGAGTAGTTCAAGTGTCAAGAGGCATTGAGGTGGCACTGAGGAGTCTGTATAGATGCAGCTGGGGTTTGAGGGGACGCTGTCAGCCGATCAACAAAAGAACTGCAGGGTCGATTCTCCCATGGCAGCGTAGCTGTATGCTTTTATACATGTGCTTAGGCTTGATAGTCACTTTTGGCAGAGAAACACCAAAAATATAGAAATGTCACATGTAAACGACACTTAAGTGCATTCTGCCACTGACTAAAGCATTTCCATTGCATTTTTCACTATTTGCTCTCGAGGGCTGTATGAAGTCTTGTGCCTCTTCATGGCCAAATGCAAAGTTGCAGTGTTCAGAAAGCCGACCATGTATCAAAAAAAAAAACTTTTCGCATTGATTATATATTTAGAAGTAAATGTTATAATCCAAAACACACAAATAATTCATATGACGATTATAAGGGCCTGCAATTTTTTTTTTCTGTGCGCCAATTACGCCTAGTACGACTTCTGGCCGCTACTCCCACCGCGCAGCAGCGTAGCGTGCGTACTCACAGCATTCTAGTTCTTTGTACTTGCGTACACCCTTAAAATGATGGTGAATAACGACTTACGAACATTTCAAGTTGCGAACGGCCATTCGGAACGTATCTCGTTCGTTGGTAGAGGAGCGTCTGTATTTGCATGTAGTGAACTTGAAAAGGCAAAGTAGGAAATGAAAAGTCAAATTGGAAAATGAAAAGACTAAAAGGGTTTTTAATTTTATTTTTTTATTTTTCACATCTGACTCATACATGAGTGGAACAGTAAAATGCAAATGGTGCTATTTCATTTAAATTTTAATTTTTGCAGGATTTTTGTGCACAGACTTTGGAAACTAAATGGCAAAGTGGAGATTGTATTTTCTTTTTATCATTTTCATTTTATTTTTCGCAGAAAATACCTCCCATAAAAAATCTGCCATACTGAATAAACAATAAAACACTGCTGGCACGACAGTGGACTTCTGGACTGTCAGTGGATCTGCCTCACAGTACATATGCAGCCAGACCCTTCTCAAATAGACCACTATACCTTTAGTCAATGTAATCTCTGATGTATCTTTTGCTTTGTTGATTAAACTGAATAGTCACTATTACCAAAATTGAAATGTTGGTTAGGCAATGTGTATATCTGAGTGCAAAAGAATATCAGAACCCCAATCCATGACCCGGTTTGTGCAAAAACATCAGCCATGGCCAAAGGTTCTTATTTGCAAATTGTTGCAAAGAAGGAACCCCACCGGAGGCAAACAACATGTTTGTGGAAAAACCCAAAAAAGGCAGGAAAAAAAGCAAGAAAGGTTCTGGACACCCACACCGATATTATATTAAGCAGCCTATCATGGTAAACTGTCAATGATAACAAGCCATTACCTCTGGAGCCAAGTACTCCGGCGTTCCACAGAAGGTCTTCATGGTGGCCCCGTCTGTGATGCCCTCTTTGCACAAACCGAAGTCTGTGATCTTAATGTGTCCATCCTTGTCCAGCATAAGGTTTTCCAGCTGTAAGAAGAACAGAGGTTCTAAAGTATTAAGTATTGCTAATGGAGTTCAGTATCAAATTCATACCACGTAAATGGCAGATAATCTAACCAAAAGAAAAAACTTCAATAATATGCTTCTCTTGAATCAGCAAATCCTTCTTTTACTTTACAATGATACCCTTCAAGTTCTTCGACTGGTTGAGAAAGCTGGCAGTGCCTCAGAGGCTCACCTTTAAGTCCCTATAGACCACATTCCTCTCTGAGTGGAGGTAGTCCAGTGCTGAAACAATCTCTGCCCCGTAGAACCGCGCCCTTTCCTCTGAGAAGACCCGGTCCCGTGACAAATGGAAAAACAGCTGAAAGGGAGCAGAAGGGTTAGAGTGGCAATGCTGAATCTGAGGCTTCCCCCAAATTATGCATAATAGATACACTCACCTCACCACCATTTGCATACTCCATCACAAAACACAGCCGGTCATGAGTCTGAAAGGAGTATTTCAAACCCTGATGGAAAGAAAAGTGAAAATAATTATAATTCAATTAAAGAAAACTTTCACCGTGACACCCACACAAATTACTCCCAGTTTTCCCTATTTGGAAAAAATGTTTAAAAGAACATGGAGGCTTCCCACAATGAGCTTATCAATATTAGTAAACTAGAAATTACTAGTAAATAATTAGTAATTAGGTTCTACAAATCTACACAATGCCTTCAAGAATCAAGAACAACACTCTACCTTATCAAGCAAAATTCTGTGGCCACCTTACATCAGTTTGATTCCAGTAAGATAAGCTAATTAATGAGCAGATGTGTCTGACTGAGGCTCAAACAGTACTGGCCAAGAGCTGCTGAAGTCCTTCTACAACTAAAACATAGAACATTTCTTTGGCGAGCTACTCATTAATGGAGGAGAATTTCACCGTTAGGAATGGATGTTTGGAATTCTGTAGCACTCGGTTCTCAGTAAGGGTGTGTGCGACTTCATCCTAAAAGGAGAGAATTAGGGAAGGCAATCAGCGGCATTAAATCTCTCCCACTCCCCCACCTCCCAGACACCACAGGAGCTACTTACTTTTGCCACGATTACTTCCTTTTTCAGGATCTTCATAGCATAATATCGCCCAGTGGCTTTCTCCTTCACCAAGATGACTTTTCCAAATGTGCCCTTACCAAGCAGCTTGAGGTATTCAAAGTCATGCATAGTCTATGGGAAAGAGCGATAAAAAGTGAAGCTACCTCTGGCCAAAAACCCACACAACAGCTGCTAAAACCCAACTACTATAACCCAGAGTACATAGAGGAAAGCTGAACAAACATGCGAAAAACACCGTGATATCTACCATAATATTTATGGCATATCTCCCTGTTTCTGCCATTCCTAAGGGTAAAACAGGAATAGACTCGGAAATGGGCTAAATGGAAGAGTACTCAAGCACTACATACAACTTTCAGGCGAGGTTTGGTCAGGTACATCTCCATGTCCATGGGGTCAGGGGAGTAATCCATCATCTCCTCCTCATGCTGCTTCTGCAGGCCATCAGCAACAGCCTGGATGGCTCGAGTCCATTCCTCCCTAATCAGGGCCAAAAAAAGGACATATATGTTTATGTGTTTCACACTTAGAACTGCAAGGCCTTCTTCCAAGTAGCATAATAAAATGGTGCAATTTATTAATCGGAACTGCTGGAGAGTTGAATTATCTGGATAGCTGAATATAATCTTCATAAACACTGAATTGTAACATTTCACACACTTACGTTAATGCACAAATACCCACACTAATAAAGTTGGATATTTGATGCACAATAAGATATTGTGAGGTACACAAAAGAGGAATAAGCGGAAAGATTACAAAAGCGTGGCACTCCATAGGCAAGCATAGCAAATGACACATGCACTGTGCAATGTCATTTATTTTTAGTTTAGTGTAAATCTTTAACAGAATACTGTTATTACTTAAATTTTTTATATGGATATTTTAGAATTGTGTTGTTACTTGAATGGTAGATGCAAGAGCTTTTTTCTGTAACACAATAACCAGTTGAAGTGAATTGTGCTATTAGAGTCCCATTCATGTGTTTTGCATGGGTCTCCTGCTCACCTCTCCTCAGGAGTGTCAACGTGAAAGGTGCGCTCAATGACAGTGGTCCACTGCAGGCAGCGGATGATGAAGGTGTTGGGTTTGGGTCGCTCAGTCTTCATCAGCTGACATTCTGACCAGAAACATGGACAGTGGAACAGAAAGAGAACCTAAACTACAACAGAGTGCCAGTTCTGACCATCATTCATAAGTGAGTTCACAGAAAGCTAACAGAAGGACAGCAGAACCAGAGATGAAGAACCAAACTAGAAGACTGGAACTTATAACCAGGCTTAGACAGACTAGGGAAATAACTGACTCAGAATGAAGAATCTAATAGGTAGGTCTTTCCAAAGGTTCCATTTCCCCTTCTGTTCAAGCATCAATCCCTTGCTGGAGCTACATGCTATTACGTATTCAAAAGAGCTGTTAGCTGGTTAACTAAACAGCTCAATGCAATGCTGCCTTTGTAATGGTGTTACAATGGCACCGTAAGTATGACTGAAACATACTCTTTCGGCAGGCTAAAAACATAATAATCTCCTGAACACACCAATCCAGCTTCCAAGATATGAGTTATCCAATATGGCGGCCGGGTGAAGGGCTACAGAGTGGCACACTAAGGAACAGAGTCAGTAAATACACTTACGTGCCACAGAAAAGTTATTTAATGGCGTTTCCAGCTGGTCCACATCTTGTGGTCTCTCCTTATAACCAATGAACGTGCCATCAGTCTTCAATAAGAAATATCTCGGCCTCCAGGTCTTGATGTACTCTCCTGTGAGTCAGAAACTGGCATGAGCTTTCTCTGCACAGCGAATGAATCTAAAACACAGCCTGCTACACTGCTGGTATTTCTGACAAAAACACTTAATGCATCCCTAACAGGAAACTGGACCCAAATAATGACAGTAAGAAATAAAATACAATTTCTAAATATTTAAAAGCAAAGTCTCATCCAGTAATCACCCTAAATGCAACTAAATTTCGACTTGGAATAGCTACGCCATCACTTTTAACCATGGACACTAATGTGCCCCTGGGAATTGGCATCTGCTTTGTCAAAGCCTCCACCTTAGAAGCAGCATCATCTATGATTTACAGTGTTAGAATATACAGGCTAATACACTGAACAATTAAGATGCCACTATAATGGATTATAAAACTCAGCTGCACATATATCACTTTAGGGGGGTTCAAACTCATTATCCAACTACCAGGCTACGTGTTTGATCAGGAGCAAACAAATTTTGGGGGGAGATAATTTTACTATGTGGCTACATGCCTGTCATAGTCGTGGAACAAAGAGCAAATATTTGTGGCTTTAACCATTCCAAATAATAGATTCCCCATGACCATGGCCAGGAAAAGTGCATGGAAGATGGATGGATGGATGTACAGATTAACTGTTGTGGTGCACTTTTACTTTCAATGGAACATCCCAATCTGGTGCAGCTCTTACTTGCTGCCATTTGCATAACTCTCACTACCATAAATGAGTACCTTACCACAGCAGTTCACTCACTGCCACAAGGGGGCGTTAGGGACACCTGCCATTCTGTGGTAGGTCACAGTGCAGATGCTTGGTATAATAGGGGCAGTAACATAAGAGGAGTTACTCTGGTGGCATCGCTGTGTGGGAGA
This sequence comes from Mormyrops attenuatus, assembly GCA_026777985.1. NCBI lineage: Eukaryota > Metazoa > Chordata > Actinopteri > Osteoglossiformes > Mormyridae > Mormyrops > Mormyrops attenuatus. The sequence goes on from JAODKC010006049.1 coordinate 12,176, forward strand.
GGCTATGATGGACAGGGTAACCAAGGAGCAGGTTGTAAAGGATGGATATCAGCCGTTTTCCCTACTCTGCTTGCCGACTGCACTAGTAAATTAAAAAGAAAAGCACTTCTTTCTGCTATGGAGTACTTCCCTTCATTCTCATTGTTACAATTGCTGCCATAGATACATCTTGACATTGCAGACAGTTAAATACTTAATCATTCATTTTCAAAGAAATTTTAATTTTAATTTAAAGAAATTTAAAATTCAACAATAATTGATGTTTATAATATATGTTCATCCATCTCTCCAACTTCCAGCTGCTTATCCTGTTCAGGGTCACAAGGGATTGAAGTCTGTCCCATGTAGAACAGCACTGGGTAACAAAATATATACTAATGCATACAAGTGTAATAATTTATTTTAGATTTCAACAGGAGATATTCCATAATATTTGATACCTCTACAGCTAGCTTCATAAATCTGTGCAACAAAAATCCACATATTTTTTGGTTGAGTCTGGTCAGGAAGGAGGCTACTCTTAATTTACTTTTTAAATATAGATGACATTTGTGAATTTCCAGTGTATTTCTGTTTTTATCTTTGGTATGTGGGTGTTATTCTACAAAAGTGTTTATGTGTACTTTATGGGGATGATATGTGGCTTGGCGGGTATGGATGCTGTGTCTGTGATCGGAAGGCTGCCAGTTTGATGCCACAATTGGCGATTAAGGGCCTTGCCCTGACACTGCCATTTGCTCCAGGGACTGTCTGATGCTGCTTTCTCAAAATGTATGTCACTTTGGATAAAAGCATCAGCTAAACAAATAAAATGTAATTAATTGTTTAACTAGGCCAGGGGCATTTAAAAACTACAATGCCTTACATAAACTTTTATCTCCCATTGGACTTTTACATATTTTGTGCTATAACTGGATTAATCGTGACTTTACGTCACGAATCTGCACAAAACAGCCTGTAATGTCAAAGTGGGGAAAAAATACCTATATAGTTTTCAAAATTTACAAATCAGCTGAAGTCTTGATTGTATAACAATTCCACCTCTTAGCTGTGAAACCTCTAAATAAGCCCTAGTGCAACCAACTGCCTTCAGGAGACATAGTTAGTTGACAAGAGTCAACTTGAGTGCAATTAAAATGTCACATTAACTGAAAATAAATACAGCGGTTTCTGTGTGGCCCCAGTGTCTAAACAAACAGCATCATGAAGACTAAGGAACTACCAAAACAAGTCTGTAGATGCTTGTGAAGTTCTGGAGAAGCACCAACCTTTGGTTATAAAAAGAAAAAAAAAATTCCTGAAGCACCATTAAATATGGCACTACAGTGACTGTTCCTGGAGAAGGCTTTCCACAAAATGTCAGTGAGCGAGTAGGGAGGGCATTAGTCACAGAAGCAGTGAGGCTAATGGTAGCTTAGAAGGAGCTGCTGAAATAGGAGAAACTTTCCAAAGGACAATCAAACCTGGCCAAGAATGCCAATATCTATCACCGTGGTCATGTCCTTGGTATTTTTACGTAGGATATTGTATTGAAAGATCCGCTGAGAACAAAGCTGACAGAGCGATCAAAAGTCAGTGAAATTAATTCGGATCGAACCATGCAGAGAAGTTAAATATAGTAGAGATGCACCGATCCGATATTTGAATCGGTATCGGCGCCGATTCAGACCCATTTGATGGATCGGGTATCGGCCATATGTGACTGGTCCATGTCCGATACATGCTTATTTAGATTTACGCAGTCTCTAAAAAGATAGCTCCTATTTCATGTTAAATCTATTTGTACAGTCAATCACTTTTTGCAGCATTCAAGCTGAACGCCAACACTGCCACTCAGTGGGTGTGAGTGCAGTGACTTCTGCCTGCTGTGATGTCATGTGTACACCCTTCTCAGCAAGAGAAGCATAAAAACAGCAGATAAGGGGTTGACGGTCAAAGTATTTTACACTTTTAACAGTTTTTTAACAGTTTTGAGAGATGGGAGTAGCGTTTAGTAGGAAGTCCCACTAAACAAAGCGGATGCAATTTTGCGAGACTATGCGAGTAATATGAAAAAAGCAATGGATGATTTGGGGGTCGCTAGCTTGGGCCGATTCGCGAACTCACTACAGCTTGTGATACACAATATAGCTGTGATCGCAGCAAAGTGTAAGTGACGCTGTTGCCAGGGGGAGAAAAATTGTGGGGCATTTTAAGCATTCGCCCCTTGCGTATCCTCACTTGGAAGATATTCCACTTGAACTGCAAATGCCTCAAAAGTGCTTAAAACAATAGAGGTGTTACTGTTTCTAGTGGCTTATTTAATTTTTTTTGGTATACAATTTTTCATTTGTATTTACTAGTTTAAAAATATTAATAATATATAAAGTATAAATATATATTGTTTATATTTCTTATATTCAAATATTAAATTTTAAAAAAGAGGTATTGTATTGGAATCTACATCAGTATCGGCAGTTGTGTATCAGAATCAGATCAGATCTGAAAAAATGTGGATCGGCCCATCCCTAAAATATAGTGTTACACTGTAGCCTGAAATTCTCAGCGGAGCATGTCCCCAAATCCACCCAAGGAAGAGCTAACACTTTTGACTTTGGTATTTTCCTGGCTACAGCCCGGTGGACCATTAAACCTGGACACTTCACAAAGCTGGACCTGCTAGTAGCTATAAGAAAGTCATTGCAAAAAAAAAATCTTATGAAACTGTCACCATGTGAAATTCCTCTTGTAGTTTGCCGCAAGCAAGCATGTATGGTTGTCTTTTTGGCCTTAGTGGAAAATGCTATGTGGGGGAAAGGCAACACTGGACTGAAAAAATCATCCCCACAGTGCCCACACTGAAGCATGATGCATCATGCTGAGGGGATGCTTTTGGCAGGAACTGGGGGAACTCATAAGGATTATGGGAAAGATGGATGGAGCCAAAGCTAGAAGAAAACCTGTTTCAGTCTGCATCAGACTGGAGAGGAGGTTCACCTCTCAACAGGAAAATGACCATAAACACACAGCCAAGGCTACACTGGAGTGGTTTAAAAAAGGCCAAGAACTTAAATGTTGGAGAATGTCCCAAAGCCCAGATCTCAATCCAAGTGAGAATCTGAAGCAAGACACCAATAGTTCTCATCCAACCTGACAGAACTTGAGCAATTTTGCCAAGAAGAATAGGCAAAAACTGCAGAATCCAGTTGTGCAAAAGTGGTAGAAACTTACCCCAAGAGTGCATTCCTCATTTACATCAGAATTAGCAAAAAGTTCTGATCATATTGAAAAGACAAAATCTATCACCGTCAGCTGAACAAAATACTGCAACTGTAGTATGCAAGTGTGAACATGTATCACAATGGCGTAGAGTGAAAAATCATGTGTAGATTTAAAAATGAGATATCAGAAAAGACTGAAGCAGTCTCATCAGCAAAGAGGATTTTAAAGTATGAAAATATCCCATGCATATGGATTCAACCATCTTTTCATAATTTAAAAATGAATCTACCTCTTCAATGGGCATATTTAATATTACATGATTACTGACCAGCTTAAATACTGTGCATTGTCAGGAATTGCTTGGAAGGTGCACTGATCAAAAGACAAATGGCCTCTACCGGTGACAAACTACGGCAATTCAAATGACAGACAAGATACTCAGAATGTGGGTCATTTTTCCTCAGGCCCGCCCTGCATCTTATGGCCTACTCAACCAGAAAACCCCTTCCAATACCTCTGGCTCATTTTAGTAGGTTAAGTTAAGGCTCTACAGCTGAGGAGGACCAGGGTAATAAGTACACAAAAGCTGCTTAAAGCCAAGAGGCATGTGAAGAAGCATGGAATTCTTGGCAACGGCTCTTCAAGGACACACACTACAGCTCCCAGATCGAATTTCATTTTGTCTTTAAGAAAAGTCTTTTGTTTTGTATCTTTGACTAATACCTCAATCCACTTTCTAACTGATCAAACTTAAGATGAATTCTCAACAGTATCGGTCCTCCACAAAACTGCATGAGACAATCCAGATTTATGTAGTCATGCTGTGGCCTACAAAGAATTTTAGAATTTTTTTCATTTTGTTTAATAATAAGAAATTAACAGGAAAGAGACAGAAAATGGTGTTTCTTACCTCGTTTGTAAAGCCAGCCCTCCTTCACAATCATGACTTCACTCATGATGTCCCCTAGCCTGCTTGGCGCAAAAGCTGGCAGGATGTGGGAGCCTAATTCTCATTAATCACTGGAATCTTGGAGGGCATTAAAAAGACAGACACAAATTAACCCTGGCAAAACATTCTGGCACCCCCATCCATATAATATACAAAGGATGACCCAGAAGTTTAAATATTGTACGCAAGATCAAAATAGACAAAATGCTGAAAGTAGCGGTGTAATGGTACACAAAATTCATGATTGTGTACAAGCATCAGTTTTGGGTTCATGGCTTGGTGCAATTTTAGTACAGCAGGTAAAACAATTATTAAATCTGCAAACACAACCACAATTAGAGTGACAGTTGTAAATCAAAGGCGATGCATCTGCCGATGTGTCTGAAAAACAAACCTAACAGACACTTATTTGCACATTGTAAAAATAAATACACAAAATTCAAAAATATAAAATCATGATCATAATGAATTAAATCCCATGTTCACTACTACAGATTATGGTCGCATATCTCTTTCTAAATTCCCCTGCAAAAGTGCATTAGATGCCATGGGAATTCCAACTTATAGAGAAATACTCCATCTTGCTCCAGTTGTAGACATAAGCACACATTCGCACAAACTCTCTCGCTCGCTCTCTCTCTCCCTCTCACACACACACACACACCCACACACACACACACACTTACTTGGATGATGAGGTTTCAAATGAATTGGCACACTGGATGTGTTTCCACACATTTACTGGGAAAACAAAGTTCCAAAACCTGCCGATTATCATTACCTGTAATCAGCATTAGCTGAAATTAACTAAGTCACAATTACCAAAATGTTTTGTGTTGAACATCTACAGTCAGTCTTGCTATAACGTGATACACTGCGTATCTGTTCTAACACAACTGATATATTAGTACCCAAGTCTAATATGACGCAGAATCGCATTTGTATTTGTGTGATTTTCAGTCAGAGAGAAAAGCACAATGCAAACTACAATGCAATATGCTCTTAGCGAAAAACACTACTTGCATGCAAAAACAAGTATCCAAGTGAATGATAGTAATGCCCGATTCATGAACAAATTGTACTTCTGAGCCGGTTCTTGCCAGTGAATCAGTCAAACTGGTTTTCAAATCTAAAAGAACTGAACTTTTTGTACATCAAAGCATTGCACAGGATTAAGTCTTAGATTCAAAAAATCTGAAAATATTTGGCAAATCATCATACAAAAACACACAGTAACCTTGTTGATTCACTGACATTTGGTTTTCATAGACTGTTTGTACTATGTAGCCATGTTGACTTCAGGGCCTCTCTGCATACCGTAATCCGCTGTATTTGTGCTGTGTGCATGCCCAGCCATATGGTGGCTTTGACTCACTATTCCCAACTCTCAGTAATTGACAAGTTAGCAGTGTTCCCCAGGCCGGTCATCTTGGACTAGGGATGAAATGGTTATTGCTTTCACGGTAATTTTTCCAACAGTTAGTATTACCATATCAAATTTTAATAATCGTTAACACCATGATTCACCATCGCGCTTTGAAAAACCTATGTTAAACACAGGCTCCCAGACGTACATGCTGCATGCAATTTGTTTTGTGCTGAAAACATGGCAGAAGGTGATTACATTGCTCGGGAAATTTTTCAGAAGTCTAACAGGACTAGGTCAGAGGTTTGGTCCTATTTTGGCTTTTATAAGACTGCAAAAATGATTGAAGATGGCCACCCTGTCTGCAGAACACACAGAAAAAATATCTGTAAAGGGGGGCAGTATGTCTAGACTTTCAAGTCATCTTCATGACCACTGACCACCACTCTCTGCTTTATAGTGAATGCAAGGTAAGTTAACTTTTAGTGTATGATGTGGGGGCTTCAGAATAGGGGAAAATGTTATGGTTTGTCTGTGTAACTTGGTAACAGCTTGTCAATAATGTAAACTGAATCTTTCAGTTTTATTTACTGTTATAAAAAAACATTGCACATTGTCATTGGTGTAATGGAGCTTGCAGTTTTTGCCAATGTGCTCTTAAGAATGAATTACGTGTATGTTTGTGTTTGTATATTCTTGAAACAGAACAATGTTTAATCCAGCTTACATGACAGCACCATACAGATTCCTTACATTCAGCTGCTTTCTGGGTTCATTCCACACAAAATGAAAGCTCATGTCTGCTAGGAATAGGTTCCCAAAGTTTTCCAATATCACCGCACTGCCTAATGTCACCACAGGTCTAGGCTAGCAGTTGCAGACCAGCAATTTCAGAATGGAAGTTTAGAGGTGGTAACATACCAAAGTCAGTGATAGCAGAACACCCAGTATCTGTTTAATTATTATGCTAATTTAGTTAATAAAAAAAAATGAAAAGCTGGTTACGATTTAATTTTATTGGCTACATTATTATTATTTTAATGCACATACCAAAGTGTATTGTGCTGCTAATTTTACTTGTGGTTTTCAATATAGGCCTAAAACTTTTACACGTTTTGTGTACTTTTTAAACATTTTCAGCACAAAAATACCACAGTAATACTGATAACCGTGTACGTTTTGCTGACTATAATTGTGATATTAAATTTTCCATACTGTTTCTTCTCTATTGGGGACCCACAAACAGTTCATGTTTTTGTTCCATCTCAGCTCCCTGCCAGACAGTCCACATTTTTACTCCCTCCAGCAAAAACGTGGACTGTCTGTTGGTCCCAGAGGACCAGATTAGGAAACACTGAGTTAGTAATTCGGCACGTTCAGTTGAAGCGGTTACTAGGCAATTCATGTGAGACTCATAAGATCCATAGATGTTTATGATCATTTATGAATGTATAATTTCTTATTTGAAATGCATAGAATTACATTATTGGCCACTGGTGTTACTGTTTTTATTATTTAATTCATTTTGTTTGGTGTAAGTTACTATGTTTTGGAGTCACATACCATATTTTTCCCATTGGATATGTGCATTGCAGGATGCGATAATAGTGAACGGCAGGTTTTTCAAAGACGAATTACTTACATTGTAGCAGGACTGACTGCACTTGTAAATTTAGGTTCCACCAGTGTCTGTAAATATTTATTTCATTATTCATTTCAAAATTATATATTGAATGGTACACAACGAATACATGTACTGCTACAGCCCTAGTTGAAAGATTCTGGAAGCCTGTTACATGTATTGGCAGGCAACCTTAAACAAGAATTGAATTATAATATATAAAATTATGATAAATACTGGCTGCTCAAAGGTTTTATTTTACCCTTAAGAAAACCCTAAAACCAAAAGAAACATCATGCAACCATGGTGGGCCTGGAAATCAAGATTCTCAGCAATGGAGCTGTGAGACACTACAATGCCACTCCAAACCAATGCCATTTACTTCCCTAAATATGTCAAAAAGTCCCATTCATTTTTAGTATACATATATCCTAAGATAAACTCCAGCACTCTACCTTTAACTTCCTTAAAAATATGTTTTTATAAACATCATTGGAATGGTGCTTGCTATCATTGTCAACACTCAACTGACATTACCATACAATCATATGCATCCTTTGCTGTGAGTAAGCAGGAGCATTTAGATAGCATACTCTGAATTTAATCTACTTTTATTATGACTGTGTTATTTTGGAGACTAAGATACATACCCCTGGGACTAGAACTTTAGAATACAGAGAACAGAATTAACTCTTCCACCGTGCCAACTGGACAGATTTTTCCCTTAGAAACTTTATTAAAGCTAGGTAAAAGGGTCAGACAGCCCATTCTGGAGCTACTTTTATTCATCACACATCACCAACAATACTTTCCCAAAGTAGCTAAACAATTATGCATGCATTTCGAAACTGGAATATTGCAAATGGCCTTCGTAGTTTGTAACTACGTAGGGTCTTTCGAGTTAGGATAACCACTCGGAAGCAAGTGGGAAAACAGCGGTCAAAGCCTAATAAGAAATCCTTCCAATAAAGGTCTGGCCAGAACATGTCATGTGATGCCTGAGGGTCTTTCTCACTGAGGAAGACTATTAGATTGGCCTCTATTCTTAGCATAGCAGCAATAAATTCAAAAAGCAAACCTGCACACAATGTGTACCGCACTCATGAATCAGTCGAGATTGGCAATATAATATATGACCATACGTGAAATAAAGTTCTGCATGGAGGATTTTTATTGATGTACTATAGTTGTCATGAATTACATTTAAACCAATGAAGATGTTTCAATTAGTATAACGCCAGAATACGGATTCATTGTTTCTAATTGAAACAGCCGACTATTCCCATTAAGCACTGCAAATATTACACTGTAAATCAGAATTGGGCCCTGAGTGAAATATATATATTTGGATTCCTCTCTAAGAGTGGAATTCGAATAGACTTCCCACGGTACTTTCCAAAGTTAAAAAGGATTTATTTTAATTTCACGAAATTCTTAAATATTTCAAGAGCAAAGCTACCTATGGAGCAAGTGAAAAACTACTTCGAGATGACACAGAGTCGTTCGCGGGGGGAGCGTAAAGCGTACCGCAGCCGTTTTGTAACTTGGCTTAATGACCAGTTCTCAAAAAAGGCGGCGTAAAAATAATATATTCAACTTGCTAAGCAAGACCAAAGGTCAATATTCAAGTGGATTACGAACACATGGTAACACTACTTTTTTTAACAACGGGACTCTCAAGCAGTTTAATTCAGGGTGCACGAACTATTCTGATGATGTTTAATGTAGATACCAGACACAGAATAAGAAACTGAAATTAAAAACGTGAAAAACTCTGAACAAAAAAATAACTCACTGCTTGATTATAATGTAAAACAAAGTAGACGAAATAATCACGTACAAAAAAAAACGTACAAATTAACTGAAAAATAACTGCTTCATCAAACCCAAATTGAGACATATACTTAATATAAGATATGCCCATTTTGTCATTGTATATAATAAAAAATAAAAATGTAACACACTGTTTACAGTAAGGGTAAACGGCTCACACATGCACATAGCACAGCAGCAGCGGTAGGTCAAAACCTCCACTTCGGCATCACACAATGTTTCGACACTCCGATACGTGGTGTTCGATAATACATGATGTGCATATGAAATATATATGTTTATATAAATTCTCAGCTTTTCTGATGGGCTCTGCCTGCGCCTCAGGCCTATTCTCGGCGGCCGCTCCGCTCCGCTCCGCTCCTCTCTGTCAGCGGTACCCGCACAGCATCACTTTACCTCGGCCCAGCGCCTCACACCCGACTCCGGATCATCGCCGCAGCCTTAATCCACCACTTATCGCTTCACTTTCCTCTTGGACAGTTTCACTAAATAAAATCTGTCTCATTTACTCCGTTTGCTTTTTCCGTCGCGCCTACCGGACGCCGCTGGACCGCTCCTGCTCGCTCTGGGTCCTAGTGCCCGCGAAGTCACGGTACACGCGAGACTAAAGGAGCCCCCCGCGCTCAGGCTGCGGAACGTCAAACACACGGCAGGGACACCAGGGAAGGAATTTCGATACAGCCCTTAGTCCCCTTGCTCAGGTGCCTTCCGCGGTCCATGTTTCGATCTATATTTTATTTTTTCAGGATATTTTGTTCGTCTACTGTGTACCTTTTACATTCCTTTGCACTGTGTACTATACTTGCACGTTGTCTGAACACGTTGCCTTTTAGTCCTACGCGTTTGTCTGCACTTGACTTTGCTGCTTTATGCACAAGAATTTCAAGGCAATTCATCTTAATCATAATTTTTGTTTGTCTTGATGTTTTTTTTCGTAAACGGCTTTGTTTATGTAATGAGATATTTGTAGAGATTATATATTTGTGCAGTCTATATTTCCTATATAGAGTATCCGTTTCATGCAAAACCACACAAATCATATGTTCATATAGTGACCTGCCAATATTTAATGTAATACAATGTAAGATAGATCATCTGCTTAGTTTAGCCTATCGGGCTTCATTCTAGGTTGCTTCCTTTGTTCATTTCCCCAGCCGCGCGTTCGTCCACTTCCGCCGAGTGTACCAAACTTATACCGCAACCATAAATCGCGCTTGCTGTGTGTCGCTGTGTCATCTGCCCCCGGCCTGCACTGCGTGTGAATTAAGCTCATCAAGCGCGGGCGAAGTCTGAGTAAACTAGCAAGCAAGATTAATGCTGCATTTATATTGTCTTAGATTTTATTTGTAGCCTACAAAAGGAGAATGCTTATCACTTTAAGCTCACAGTCGCAAAATATTTTAAAGGGGTAGTCCTGTAAGGGATGCTGAATGTATACAATTATTCATAAATATGTTACTGTCTTTAAAATGTTTTTATTTACAATTTTAACATGTATCCTTTTAATGACTGTCATCTGTTGAACTAATTGCAATATTAATATATGCAGTCGCTTATACAGACGCTCCTCTACTTACGAACTTTCAACTTATGAACGTTCAGACATACGAACGAAGAGGGCTGTAAGTCCAAATTATGTTCAGTGGGCTCCCGTTTCTATGGAAGAGGATTATAGGGCCACGTGAAATAAATTTCAGAGAATTCTTAGAAAAAAGTCAGTACTCTGAGGGAAAAAAAGTAAGAATTTTGAGGGGAAAAAGGTAGAATCCTGACGTTAGAGTCTGAGGCTGGCTGCAGACCTCAGGTCATATGCAATACACCGAGTTTAGGGGCAAAAGTGGAAGTGGAGATATCAGTGTTGGTGTAAAATGACAGAACTGGCAGCATTTCTTTTGTTTATATCATTTTTACTTCAGTGATATATCTGTTTTTCATGCAGGATGAGCTTAATGAAGTTGTACACACATGGAACTTGCAGGCCAAGAACACGTGATGAACCTACACCTGGCCAGCCAGTTCTGATGTACTCTTTTCCAGAGTTGCACAGTGCAGAGGATAGACTGAAACCCATTGACATGGAGGAGGTGAATTTGTGCAAAGAAGCGTGCTCCTCCAAAGGCCAGTTTCCTTGTGATGAAACAGTTTTTGAACTGTGCTGTGTGCTGATGGAGGAGAATGGATGGGATGTTCCAAGAGATCCATCAAAACATCTGACAAAAATAATAACCAGTAACAATAAACATATCTCAGAAGGCCTAAAAAGTAGCAATGTGTAACCTGTTTTGGAAGCAGCAGATTTAATTTACTGAACATATTTGAAGTATTTGTCTTTCACACATCTCTGACATGTCCCAAATTAGGGAAAGTTGCTGTTCGGCCGGATGTTTCTCATTTAGTACGGATTCAAATGATTGAACTTGAAAAACAACCTGAGACCACTGTATATGCATAATTTTTGAATGCAATGTGACCTACAACTTCAAAAGATTTTATATATATATGCCAGTTCTGTCATTTTACACCAACACTGACATCTCCACTTCCACTTTTGCCGCTAAACTCTATGCATTGCATGTGACCTGAGGTCTGCAGCCAGCCTCTGACTCCAATGTCAGGATTCTGACTTTTTTTCTCAAAATTCTGACTTTTTTTCCAGAGTTCTGACTTATTTCTCTTTATTCTCTAAAATTTATTTCACGTGGCCCTAATCCTCTTCCATACGTTTCCTGTCCGCAACATCGATTTTTTTTTTCTGCGCACCAATTCCACCTAGTACGATATCTGGCCGCTACTTCCGCCATATCAGCAGCGTAGCGTGCGTACTCCCAGCATCCTAGTTATTTGTACTTGCGTATACCCTTAAAATGATGTTGGAAAAAAACTTACGAACATTTCAAGTTACGAATGGCCGTTCGGACTGTGTCTGTATTCTATATTTATATTTTCATAGTTATTCATCTGTAAATCTATTTTTATGGTTGTTTGGTCATTTTGTGGCAAGTTGTGGAACAAAGGTCCATAACAAAGGAGGAGAGTCGGGTTCAAATAAAACACAATATATTCAAGGACAAAAAAAAAATCTAAAACAGATCAAACACAAAGAAGCACAACAACAACAGCTCATGGCAGTTACAGAAGTTAAAGAGTCTTCCTCCAGGCATTTCCCCACAATGCTAAAAAAACACTGAAGCAATTCCGATAACTAAGTTTCATCATCTAGGGCAACTGTAGTCTCAGTGCTGGAGGTCATTTGCCACAGTAACTCACAGTGCATGTAGTTTTGTTTTGTGTGTAAAATGTTAGCTCATTTCTGTGTGATTAAATATGTTTTTATACTTTTGTGCATGGATGTGTTTATTTCCTGACTGCATTTCTATATTTGTGTGTATAAATACATCAATGTGATTCTGTGAGGAAAGGTGCAATACTTTTGCTGAATGTAGTTCTGCAACCTTCAGATATTCTTAGAAATCAAGTTGGTGCAGCGTAAATTTAACCTGCAAGGGTGGTTTTTCCGTACCAAGAGGAAATCCCCTCACACAGCTTAGACAAGTAAACAACATATCAGAATAACACTATGGGAAAGTGAACAGGTTCTGCATTGCCCTCACTCTGAATCTATGAAAAGGTGTTTACTACTGAAAAAAAATTCTTGTGGTCTTAGCTCAGTACTAGAGAATTATACCAATTACACTATACTGATTTTATAAAAAGCTAGTTTGCCAGGCAAATTAAGATATACCTTCTTAATGACAGCATGAGTGTTCAACCGCATAGGAAAATGATGGATATGATATATTGGGGACTACTTTATCAACAGTAACCAAACAATGAATTATTGTTCTGTAACTAGCCTCTTAATAAGGCCTCAAAACTCCAATGTACCTGTACTTGTATTGTGAAAAATAAAGCATAATTTCTCACCATGCTCAACCAGTCCACGCCTTTTTTGAATCCTAGAGGCACTTGCAGCATATCTCTTAATTAGTCTAAGGGAATATATAAAGCTTTTTTCTTAATGAACTTGATTGTTTACATTTTAGTAAATTTTAAACTCTTGCTTGTCTTCAGATCTTGCATATAGACTGTGATTTGGATTTTGGCCGTGTTAAAATTATGTATGACCTTATGTATGACCTTTATGTATTTTGTTTTGAATTGCATCATTTTTCACGATCTTTAAGACAAATCAGTCTAGTTCTACAGAAAACATACATGCTTACATACATGATTAACCCAAGATGTGTTGTTAGAATTATTTCTAACATTGAATACTGTCCAAGTGTGAGACTGTAGTGTGTTCTGCACAAATGCTCATTTGTTCTAAGTAATGTAGTGTCAGTGGACCAAACTATGTTGCTATTGTTCTATTATTGCAATATGTCTCTGTATTTGAGCCTGAGCTGTCAGTAAACTGTCAAAGATTCTCTCACAACAACATTTAAACCCAATACTCTTCATTGCACTGTTGTGGGGGGTCGGGCTACACAATAGCCCAAAAAGCAAATGAACATTTTGGGCTGAATGCCAGTCCATTGCAGGGTATGCATGAACTCACCTACTACAGTATGAGCAATTCAGAGACGCCAGTTCACTTAACATCTTTGGACTGTGGGAGGAAATTTTGCAAGACATGGAGAACAGGCAACCCTGGCGGTGTGAGGCCCAGTGGGATGCTACCCTAAATTATGAATTCATTTGATTAATTGATCAGGTGTCAATATCTATTTAATGTTTAAAATGCACTAATTCAATCTCTCAAATTCCGGTTTACAATAGAGTACCAAGCAAAAACGAAGATGAATCCAGCTGGACTTATTTTTCTAAGAATCTGTAAGGCGTAATACTAATAACGTACCGTGGCCTATTAATAATAAAAAAAAATGGGTACAGATCTTGCTTACCTAAGTTCCTGTGGTTGTATTAATGTCATAATGTATCTATATTAATAGGCCTATCTAATAGTTATATTTAACACAGGGTTGCCAATCTCGCATGCTGGTTCATACTTCTCCACACAAGCGCAACACTCGCATATCCACTCTGCATATGCGTACACAGACACGTTCATAGTTCTCCTGTCAAGCTGCATAATTTGCACATGCGCACAGTGTGTTGCATATTTATGGGCAAAGCACCGTAGGTGCGTAGGCACCTATTGTTTCTGTTAGTATTTTTCACTATTATTATACTTTCTGCCATGGGAATCTATGGCAGTTCATAGAACCGATAGATAACTTTTTTAATTTGGCACATCAATAGACGACAGTTCAAGCTAATCATACGGCAAATTTGGGGTCAATCCATCGATCCCTCTAGGAACACCATCAGGCCAAATTTCAAGAGACGTTTTTGCTTATAACTTTTGAACCCCCGGGCATAGATTTGTGATCTTTGATACCTCATATTGGTTTTCACCACCAATCTTGGTGCACATGATGTCAAATGCCATGGTCACTGTCATCCAATGCATTTGATGGCAAAGCCACCAGAAAGGAAGTGAGGCCATATCTCAGCAATGCTTTGATATCCATCCATCCATTTTCTGAAACCGTTGAATCCCAACTGGGGTTGCGGGGGGGACCGGAGCCTATCCCGGGAACAATGGGCGCAGACGGAAACCAACCCTGGGCAGTCGCCAACACACCACAGGGTGCACACACTCACACTCACACAACTTTAGCAATTTAGACACACCGATCAACTTATCCTACACATTTCTGGACCATGGGAGGAAACCGAAGCCCCCAGCGAAAACCCACACGAACACAGGCAGGGCATGATGCTTTGATATATCAAAACCAAATTTGGTAGATGGATTTTGGACCGAATTCTGAGGAAGTTCAACAAAAATGGTGTCACTGCACCAGTAGGGGGCACTGTAATAAGCAAATTACATTTTGGCTAATAACTTTAAAAATCTTGTATTTTCTATTTCTGTGTCTAATTCATTAATAAAAATAACAGCGATGATAATAATAACAATAATGTGAATAATTATTCTGAAAATCCCTGCTCGCGTAAATAGTCTGTAGGGTTTGCAAATTGACTCAACGCTTGTCAAAAACACTCATGATGTTATTCAAACGGACGCCAGCGAAACGGTCATGCGCAGTGTGTCCAAGTGAGTGCAGCAGGCGTTCGTCCGCGGAGGCGCACAATGACGTCAAACGCGACGTAAACGTTAGAGCGGACACGTCTACTAGTACGCGTGCGGAGAAGCATGAACCAGCCACACGAGAAATCTAATTTATTCAATTACAAACCTAAAATTAGCTATATCATAATCGTTGGGGTAGTTTGAAAACCTTCCGGACTATTTACAATGTAATAAAACTGTTACATACATGTAAATGCGTGTGCATGTGTGGAAAAACTTGTCTCGAATTGACAATCTAACTCCTGCCAGCCGACCAAAGTTGGCAACCTTGTAATAATTGTCATAAAACTTGCATAAACAGAAACCAAACGCCATTGGTTCAGTTCACGCTATCACAGTTCAACCTTAGAAAACGTCATAAAAGGGACAATGAAAACCCACCCTTTTCTGTACGGGGATGTTGGGATCAACAAATTACGGGATTCCACGTCACATCTCCCAAATGGCGATGGAGGTGACTACGGCGTGGTGCATTTCAAGTATTTCAGACCATATTTTATGGTTGAATTATCCATTATCTACATCATTAAACATTAAGCTGTGCCTTTTGCCCCTTTTTAAATAATGGTGTATAACAGCAGCTTATTGTTGTATTTTTTGGAAGTGTATAGTTACATTTCATACATACACACTATGAGCAGTTCATACATTTTAATAAATGAAGGTTGCCAATGTATATTGAAAGGTTCTGCCTCCATGAATACTGCTGTTAGTGGGGATATGTATAATAGAACAGTGGTAATGATTTTTGCAACTATTTGCAACTGTGCCAGGCTGCTTTTCAATTTGATGATGTTTTAAGAGGTAATTTCATGAATGTGTCATTAATATGGAATGGGGGCGGGGTCTTTACAAGTGCTTAATGTAGCAAGTGTATGGATGTTTTGATTCATCTATTGTTTACTTATTTACTTTATATTTTCATCATTATTTAGACTTTATACAATAATTTATACAATAATTTAAAAAATAACTCTTCAAAGGGAACAACTTAAAATAATAATGTAACACTTACGTCTATCTGGCCATTCACCATTTGTTCTTCGGGTTCCAGAAATAAAGGAAGTTAAAACTCGTATTCTTCTCGCATTTCTGACGTTGTTCGTCCTTTGGTGCCACCTGCTGGAACCAAATAGTAAACGACATTTAATTGTATTTAAAAGACTCTTATGGGGACTGCAACATGAGAGTTGCTTGAAACATTGTCATTTAAAACCAAAAGGTGTTATTACAATCAGTGTCAGCATTGTTTGGTCCAGTTCCAGTTTGAAAGAAGTTTTTTTCGTCCAAAAGATACCATAAATCTGCAGGCAGAATTCAGCCCTCTTCAGGTCAGGTGCTGTTTTCTTGATATAGGCACGGGACAGAGAAACACTTTGCAATTGGGTCACTGCACAGTATAGCAACAGGATAGCACCATACCGTGCATTATGACATTAGTAATTGGATGACACATAATTTTCTCAAACTCAACCATGGCAAGACCGAAGCCATTCTTATTGCCACA
>JAODKC010006550.1:0-28450 GCA_026777985.1 Mormyrops attenuatus
CCCCCCCCCCCCCCCCCCCCCCGCCGGCCCCGCCGCGGCCCCGGGGGGGCGGGGGGGGGGGGGGGGGGGCGCCCCGCTGCGGTGGCCTCATAGGAAAGTTACCTATCATTATTATTATTACTACTACTACTTAATAGGCTTTGCTAAGCAGGTAAATTGATGTGGGCTTGTTCTTTTCATATTAAGACACATTAATACCAACTAGTTTTAAGAACAGTGGAATGTTTTCTTCTTCCTCCGTATGTGGTGCCCCCTGGATGGATGGCGCCCTTAGCATTTCCCTATATTGCCTATGCCACGGGCCGGCCCTGATCCCTACAATGTGCCTGCAAAGTTTGAAAAATATCCATTAAATACTTTCAGAGTCACTTTGTTCACAAGACCAAGTGTCCTCTGCAGCTGCCCTTTCCTTCCTTTGTTGCTACACAGTGCCGCTTCTTTTTCTTTCTTTTCCAGCAATTTGTCTCAAAATGAAATCAGGTCTAGATGTTCATATAAATCAAGTTTTTATGAACCAGTAATAAGGTCCATCAAATAGTTTTTCACTTATCACATTCACAAGGTCAAATGTCATTTGCTTTCACCCTCCCCTTTGTTGCCACTAAGCGGCGAGGCTTCAGTTTTGTTGGAATCTGTCTCAAAATTTGACCAGATCCAGTTGATTACTTATCCAATGTCTACAAAGTTTGAAAAAGACCCTTCAAATAATTTTTGAGTTATCGGCTTAACAGGATCAAGTGTCGAAACTGCCCTTTTCTTTGCTATCACTATGCAGCGCTACTTCAACTTTGGTGTGATCTGTATCATAATTGAATCAATTCCAATTCTTCACCCACAGACAGCCTCAGCAAAGTTTAAAAAAGATCTGTTATATACTTTTTGAGTTATCGACTTTACAGTATGAAATATCTGAAATGACCCTTGTCTTCTATCACTATGCTGGGGCGATCTGTCTCAAAGTTCTATCAGTTCTAGTTCTTCACCTGGTCCCAAAAGCATATATATTCCCTTTCCCAGAAATACAATAACCCCTATAGTCATAAGAAACAGTAACAGAAGAGGATATTGTTATAGTGTTCAAAATGTTTTGTGGCTAGGTAAAACCTGTCAATTATTTTAGGGTAATTTTATTGAAAAACAGAGACTATTTATTGATTGCTTTAAAATGGAGCACACAGCTTTACCCAAATGATACTGGATATTTGGTACCCCCACCCCCCGTAGAATTGTGGTCACTTTAAACAGTACTACATAGAGATAAAATCATAAAGCAGATAAGAAAATGTCACATGTCCAGGAACCTGTCCAGCTTGATCCAGGCAAAATCTATTCCAAAACCTCAGCTATCTGGATGGTAGTATAGACCAATGTTTCCCAACCCAGTCCTCGGGGAACCCCGGACAGTCCACATTTTTGCTTCCTCTCAGCTCCCAGCACACCTGTACCAGGTTTTCAGTGTTCCTGATTGGGAGGGAGCAAAAAGTGGACTGTCCGGGGTTCCCCGAGGACTGGGTTGGGATACACTGGTATAGACAATATAAAAGGCCAGGATGCTTCAGAACCTCAGTGATTTTTTTGAAAGTCCTGGCATGCTAAACAGCCAACAACAGACTTCAACAGGCTCAAAAGACTTCTACCAACACTTTCCTGTGCCAAAGAATGGAATATAATCAACTGAGAAAATAACAAAAATCCTGCAGATCATAAATTCTAACATCACACTTCAGATTCACACTCAAAAATCTGAAACACTGGAAAAGTGACTGACTAACAAGACTCCAGAAATGTCCGTAAAGATGTCCAAAGAATAATAATGTTATCTGTTGGTAAGTTGAACCACATAACGAATTACAACAACTTTTATTGCCCCACCCCACCCCATCTGGGCGATAATTACACCAACACAGAACACAACAGGGGGGCCCTCAGAAAATTCAAACAGTCCAGTGGCCTTTGACCATATTAATGTGCCTCTGGGAAGCAGGTATTAAGGTTTAGGATAAGGGTTCAGCTAGACTTTTTGGGTGGAGGTTAAACAAAAGAGAGCCATTTGACATAAACCATGGAGGGGGATAGATCAGGTAAAATGGAATGTCAGGAAACAGAAAGGCTAATGTCAGGAAACAGAAAATGTCAGGTAAAAAAAAGGCTAGTAACTAAGGACTGTGACAGGCACAGGGGTCTATGTGCATTTACTGGGAAAGAGAAAAGAAAATGACACTTCATATTAATACAAAAAAACAGGCCCATCGAAGGAGAGGTCTCTCAAATTCAGTTTACCCCATACTAGAACATTCATATTTTCCTACATCTAATACTTGTGCTGTCAGATATTAATGCCAGTCTTCACCTGGTCAGTCTTTACCTATCTCTTGAATTGATGCTGGACACACAAAATAATACAGTCACCTAATTTGTTTTGTCCAACACTGTTGGATTGAACAGTTGTCTTTGGTATCTACTAAACATCCAAGGACCGTTACCAGTTACTGCTTGCGCTGTGACACAGGCTAAGTATACTGTCAGCCCCACTGCAACCTTGTCCCTCCAAATCATTATCTTTGCCTTACCCTGAAGCTGCTAGCCATCTGTCTGACTTGTGACCTGATGCCCCACAGCAAGCACCCATACATTCCATAAGCTGACCTACCTGCTTTCACCAAACTCATATATCTTTATTTCTTACATACTTGGGCAAAACAAGCACTTTGTCATAAAAAAAGTCAACAAGAACATTAATATAGTAGATAAACAGCAGGGTATTACTTTTACCTGCAATAAATGAGTTCTTCTAAAATAATCAATAACATTCAGTAATAAGTTAATATTAAATAAATAGGCTTATTGCATGCCCATAATCCATTCTAAAATGCAACTGTCCAAATACTAGAAAGGGATCCAATAAGACTGGGCCTGTTAAACACTCTTGCTTGGAATTCCTTGAAATATCAAGACATACTATTAGAAAGACTTCTGAAAATACAGATGTCAGCTCTCAACTGCTTTGTGTAACCTAGAGACATGGACTACCTACTATATACAGTAGTAATCTCATGGCTCAGTTGATTACCAACTGTTAAAGAACATCCTGAATTGCTGACACTGGTATAATGCAGGATTCTGTCACACATGCAACAGACATTGGTTAAGAATGGAAAAATTCAAGATGGCTCATAATCATATCTACCACTGAGGACACCAAGGTCATGTCCTTGATATTTTTTCATTTGATGACATATTAAAAACATCATTCTAGTTTTTATGTTTACCTTTATAAATTAAAGCAGCAGAGAAGCCACTTTGATTTGTTTCACATTGTCACACCCTGCCTCTGCCAATCCTGTTACCTCCTGTTGCCTCAGCGTGTCACGCCTGTTCATCATTTGTGCTACCTCTTGTTCCAGCCTGTGTTAATCACTCCCAGCTGCCTCTTATTTTCCCCTTCGTTTGTCTTGTATTTAGGTGTTTCCCAGTTATATGCTCCCCAGTCTTGGCATTGATGTTGTGACTGCATGTTGCCTGTGTCCTTCCTGGTTCTAGTTCCTCTGTTCTGATCCCCTGAGATGCTGTTTATTTCAAATCTTTGTTCCTTTTGTTTAATAAAGCCCCTTTTGTTTGGTTACTGCGCCTGCTCCCAAGTCCTTCCTCCCTTGCGCCGTGACACACATTGAGGTGCTGTTAATTGAATTGACGTATTCTTAAAAAGTAGAACATAATTGTGCCCAGAGATTAAAACATGCAAAAATATTAATTTATTTGCTAAGCTTCTCGTGAAAATTAAGTTCAGGTTTAAAATCTACTAGAATCATTCCTACTTTCTCTGTACTAACCAATTACTGTGTGATGCAGCTGACCTAGTTCTTATCTACAACTGATATTTCTAAAGATAACATACATATTCTCCTAGACCTATAAAAATCAGCTGAGTGTCCGCAGAACTGGAGCCTGGGAGTCTTTAGAACAAGAGGTCTTTAAGTACCCATGATGCCTTAATGCAGAAATCAGATTTATAACATGGGACATTTTGAAACATAAAGCACATTTCAGAAAACTATGGTAGGTGTTTCAGAATTTTACAAGCAAATAAATAAATAAGAATAATTTCCCAATTAACACTGACCACACCCACCCTTCTCGTCCATCCCCATTGTGGATAGGTATCTCTTTTACAGTTGATTCATGGAACATTTGGCGTTTGGGAGTGTTGTGGATAGATGCAGAATAAAATAACCAACCAGAGCTGAGAAAGTACACTCACTTTTTGATTCATGTAGAATGGGTCCAAGTCCTCCAGTGGCACTGCCACCATACTGGAGGGAATGTCCCCATAAATAAAAGGCAGGCTGCGGCCTGCCTCAAGGTCGCTGTTGGGCTTAGGCTTATTTTCGTCATCATCATCACGGTAACTACTGTCAGGTTTAGGAGGCTTCTTATTTTTCTCCTCAGCGATGCATTTCTCGATGTTGGCCAGAGATTCTGGGGTGAACTTCCTGAAGCTGTCAGGTCCTGGTGGTGCAAGAAGGGGTGCAGCCATGTTTTCATCCTGCAGCAACTTCTCCTTCAGTTATGCAGCATCCAGGATAGCTAGTTCTGAGAGAGGGAGGTAAAAAGAATCCAGCTGAAAAAAATAAATAGCTAGACAAGCAGTATCACATTTCCCAGTATTCAAACATTACATGATTTAAAGGACATAAATATACACACATATACACAGAGAAAACAAAAACCATTCAGGCCATTAAGAAAATAAAGTTTACCATTTATGAACGTTGCTAATACAAAACACTATGGCTAGACTATGGTCTTCATCAAGCTAGGTATCAAGACCAAGACCATCAAGACCAAGACAATCAAGACCAAGTCCAACAGGGTGGAGCCTTAAGGGTGACTTATACTTCTGCATGAAATCGATGCCGTAATTATGGTGTAGCCACATTCTCTACACTGCACCTCTCCAGAAATGTAACTACACCTCGTGGCAATGCAGACCACAAGAAGTGTGAATGGTCTGCTTGATAGCATTCATTTTTTATGGGAGCAAAGAAAGTGTACACCCCAGGGGTACTTATATCGCTGATTGAAACTGAAGCGCTTTTTATATCTCGCATGAAATAACCCACCCTAGGCATCGTAGCCACAGGTCAACAAATACTCAGCACAATCACCAATTTTACATACCTCCATTAAGTTTATTCGTACTTTACAAGACTAAAAAAGAGTAAAAAGGAGTATTGAAACTAACTTTAGAAGGGAAAATGCATAAAAAGCTCAACATTTTTCCAAATTTGTCTATGAGAACTTAGGAGCAGCACAAACATAACCAGGACTCAATAAATTGATACTTTGTTAAATGTTTGTTTTTTTCTGTTTTTACTGCATGATTCAACAATTGAATATTGCTGCCTTCCATTTGCCTCTGAGGTTGGTAGTTGGAGCTGGGAATGACATCACACTTGAGTTAACCGTGTTCAAGTATGAATCAGAAAGTCGGAGAGTCAAGAAATATGCATAAAGCAATACCAACAAAGAGCATGCATAACTATGTAACACTATGTTTGAAAATTGTTTTATGATTGGGACTCACCACACTACAACAACAACATATTGCTTTTCAAGAGCTGTGACCATTTTATTCCTTAACATGTCCAATGGGGTCTAATTATGATGGGTTCACAACATTTTTACAACTGCCTAGCTAGTAGCTACTATCAGGAAGCCTACCATCATTGATTTTAAAAGATGCCAAAAGATAATAATGTGTAACCACCTAACTTTTAATGTATATAGTCAGAAGGTGGTGTGTGATTCAGCAGGTTAAGACTCCTGGGTGAGAAAAAATTCTCGTTTGATTCTGTTCCCAGTAGATCTAACACATCACCATTATGCCCTTGATGGGGAGACTAGTGTTGAACAAGGTCAATTGTTTAACAGACCTTTAACACACTTTAAAAAATTAGATGAAAAACATGAATTTCGCACATGCGCAATAACTGTATATCACGTTTAAAGGTACTATATTCTTGGAATTCAAGCAGCTCAAAAGTCCCTTCAACAACTGACCTAGGCCTGGGTGGTATTATGGAAATAGAATTTTGGGAATAGATTTATTTTCTGGAATTTATCAGTGCAATTTATCATGGGGGATCTACGGATGGCAAATTTTATCGCCAAGCTATCAAAATACAGGAATGGAGACCACATGCAGCGCTCAAGCGAAAGCAGTGGAGGTAAACATTAAGCTGATTTTTAAACGTTTACTAGATAATCTTGAAAAGGAATAATCCTTAAAATTTTAAAAGTTTTTTCCTGTGACAGAGTACAAATGTTTTAGCAAAACTTAAACCCTCCATGCTATAATGTCTGGACAGAAGGTATGAAAACGCCTATCTGACTATATCGGTCCTTCCACTGTAAGGACTGCGTACAGTATGCACAACACATGATGTTGGTATTAATATCTCACACCACCAAAAATGTACTTTATCCATTTTTCCAATTCAATATAAAATACCCCACCTCGCGCTGTGATGTCATTCAGCAGCAGTACATACCAGTTGTTACACCAGTAGAAAACCAACCAAAGATGTACCGTACTTTTAGTACTTTTTTAAGTACCAAAAGCATGATACCTGGTGCAGTGGAAAAGTGCCCTATGTAAAACAAAATTTGGCTTGACATATCTGTTTTTGTATTTCCTTTCCAAATGCCAATGGAAATTGTAAGTTGTGTAGTCATTCACCTCAGTTATCAATGTTTTGCAATTTCTGCATTCCACAGTGTGCTTCTTTTTACTAGATGTATTACACAGAAATTCCTTATGGTATATGTACTCAAACTGGATAATTGCTAACTTGGCAAGTATCATGAGGGGCATGATTTGAAAAATATTGAAGCCAAATGAGAAATATGGTGGGGGGGGGGGCACTAAAGCTGCATACAGGCTGCAGACACATGGTATGGACTCAGATGGACTTGGGAAGATTTTTCAAGTCCAGAGTTAAAATTCACTCAAGTGCGTGACAAAGTTCATTCATATGTGGTCTTGAGACCTGACTCAAGTACTACATCTCTGGGCAATGCATCACGTTATTGCAAACTTTGAAGAGTACAAAATGGCAGTGCATAGTAATGGAGACCCTAAATGACTAAATGACCATGGACATCAAAAGTCTAAGAATATTTTAAAGAAAAATAAACAATACAGTAGTGGTGCGCTGATGTGGCAAATTTGACTGATAATGATAATCAATATATTTTTGTCTGTTATCACTGATACCAATAACTGACTAACTTCTGAGCCACTTGGGGGAGTGATAACAGACCAATCTGCAGGGCAGATTTAATATGGCTATAACTATATACATGTAACATGTTGTAGGCCGGTACTTTGAGACCTCACCTATACGTGGTCAATGAGCCAACAAAATCCATTGCCCTCCACTTTGGAAAATGGCTGACAGCCCAATGCAATTATCTCCATAATATAGTAGTTGTATTTTTAGTTCCAGTGCTGCTAACTTTGAATATTGATAAAGTTTAAATATCGGCTGGTAATATCAGCCAAGACTCTCACATCAGACCGATGCCAGTATCTTGATTTATAACAAAAAACGATCAATACCAATGTATTGTAAGCTGTGTTCAAGTGTTACTTAAACTGACCTTTACTCTAATGCTGGACTACTATACAGATCTTATGTGTGTTTTTAAAATCAGATTCAAACTACAGTACTTTGTTACATCTCCCGTATTACCTGATCTTACAGTGTTGCTTGAACTGCATTACTGCACACTGCACCACTTTAGTTAAATCGCACTACATTGGCTATTAGCCCTTTATTTCTGAATTTGAATTGATTTTTTTTTGGAAATTTTTTAGCTTGCGGACCTTATTACACTTTATTAGTCAATATAATGTTGATGGTAAGTGTTTAATGTTTACTTTTTGGTATTTAATTGTGAGATTAATTTATTGTCCTAAAATGAACATATGCTGATCAATCAACATAAATACATCACCAATTGTGTACAACTGCACTATGGACATACTAACTAATAGTCACACAACCAGACTTCATCAGATAAATCTATGCCAAACCTGAACTGTCAAATCTGCCAGACCTGCTTCAGAAGCTACCACAATTTCTGACGTCAATGGCACAAAACACCCTTAATGGGAAAATACCATAAATCGCTGCATATTTACACTTATTATGAATATTGATTTATATACCACCATAGTTTTCATTTGTTGGCTTACTGAATTAGAAGTACTTATCTTCCTCCCCTGAAATACACATGTAACGTGTTCATAGGAAATCTAAAATCTAATTGTTTTTCAAAATAAAGTTAAAAAAGTTAATCAGGTACTCTGCCAATGCAGGTAAACAAAGTCATTGAAAAACCAGATGCACTGCAGTTCAAGGTGATTCAGGCTTGAACTGGGGAAAAACAGGTGCTCCCGTTATCCAG
Source organism: Mormyrops attenuatus (assembly GCA_026777985.1). Classification (NCBI taxonomy): domain Eukaryota; kingdom Metazoa; phylum Chordata; class Actinopteri; order Osteoglossiformes; family Mormyridae; genus Mormyrops; species Mormyrops attenuatus. Next base: position 8,473 of record JAODKC010006550.1, read on the forward strand.
TACCAGGTGCTGTACTCCCCTTGTTATTCAGTACCAGGTGCTAGTACTCCCCTTGTTATACAGTAACAGGTGCACATACTCCCCTCGTTATTCAGCACCAGGTGCTGGTACTCCCCTTGTTATCCAGTACCAGGTGCCGTACTCCCCTTTTTATTCAGTACCAAGTGTCAGTACTCCTGCTATTATTCAGTACCAGGTGCCAGTACTCCCCTTGTTATTCAGTACCAGGTGCCGGTACTCCCCTTGTTATTCAGTACCAGGTGCCGGTACTCCCCATGGTATTCAGTACCATGTGTGAGTACGCCCCTTGTTATTAAGCACCAGGTGCTGGTACTCCCTATGTTATTCAGTACCAAGAGCTGGAATTCCCCTTGTTGTTCAGCACCAGTTTCTGGTACTCCCTTTGTTATGCAGTACCAGGAGCTGGAATTCCCCTTGTTATTCAGCGCCAGGTGCTGGTACTCCCCTCGTTATTCAGTACTGGGTGCCAGTACTCCCCTTGTTATACAGTACCAGGTGCCAGTACTCCCCTTGTTATACAGTACCAGGTGCCAGTACTCCCCTTGTTATTCAGTTCCAGCAGATATTGATAGGTGCTGGTACTCTGAAGAGAAACAAAGAGGTGCTGGTTCTGCATACCAGTGAGTACTGGCCCACTTCACGCAGTTTCCTCAGGGATGAATATGTTGGTTTTAAGTAAGGATTGCTTTTAGGCCTATCAACAAAATATAAATGCATGTACAGGGTACTTAAGTGTATTTTGTGGTATTGTTCATGTAAACCCTTCTCTGACATGGAACACTGACTCAATGAAATAATGTAAAACTTCTAAAAGATATATATTAAGTACAAGGATTCAGAATAATTTGGTTCACTCTAACAATAATGAAACTTAATGACAGATCTCAGATATTATTATCAGGTATTATCTCTGGAATGAGCCACATTTTATCTATGCATTAAGCTACTGTGAGATAGTTAACCCCAGTAATTACATACATTCCCATCTATTCATCTTCTAATCCCTCATCCAGTACAGGGTCATGAGGGTGATGAGGAGCACATCCAGCGCAACTCAGGCCACAAAGCAGGGATACCCCGTGGATTGGATGCCAGTCCATCACAGGGGACACACTCTCGCCAATTTAATCACTAGTAAAGGCTGATTTTTGCGTATGTGTAGAATCTTCTTTGTAGGTAGCCGCGTGCCCTACGCGGTACCCTGATACCTGTAGTTACATTTCTGGGGAGGTGCGTATCAGGCTATGGCATAGGGGACGCGGCGTGCGTAGATGCTACGCAGAGATATAAACCAGCTTGTAGCCTTTATTGCATGTCTTTGGACTGTTGGGGATGTTGGAGTACCTGCAGGTACGAGCAGGGGGAGAACATGCAAAGCCCCCACACGCACAGAGCACGGGGCGGGGTTCAAGACCCAAACCTTAAGTGTGTTAGGGACCCCACTTTTATGTGTGAGTCACCCCATCTTTTCACATTCAAAAAAGGGAAAATTTGTGGTTGCGTGTATGAAACACAATTTACAAAACAAATAAATTATGACTTTTCCTGTGTTTGTGTCAAACACATGCAAATATACTGTAAAATGTAGTTATGGCAGATTTATGTGCAGTGTGGTAGGATTTCCTTCTGTATGAAGTGCATAATATAAACTGCTGCAATTCAGGCAGTGATTCTCAGCTCAAGCGGCATCAGATTAGGGGATTCATTGGATGACACCCCACTGTCTAGTTGTCTCCCCTTGTGACTGATTTCAAATTAACATGTTATGTCAGGGAAAATGACAATGCAATTCATTCTATTCATGAGTCCAAAAAGAAACCTTCCATCCATCCATCCATCCATCCATCCATCCTCCAACTGCTTATTAAATGCTGCCTTGCGGGGGAGTCTATAGCCTATCCCAGGCAGCACAGATCACAGACCGCTTATTAATAAGAACTTCACCAAATGACTTTCTGGAGCAGGTGTTTGAATATTTCACTGTACCACCAATTATGAATGTGTGCACATTCTATTAATATTAATACTAAATCCTTTCAGAATAGACAGGAAGGTCGAAAATCTCCAGGTGTGGGTAGGAGTGGGATTAAAAAAAACATATCCCATATAAAACATCTAATGCAGAAAATTTATTTGCAAAGACAAACAAATGAGCTGAGTTTTAGAGAAACCAGGTGTTTTTTCCCAGGCAGCAGTGCGTTTCACTCAGGCTGCACTGTGACAATAGAAGGTACTGAATCTAATCCCTCTGAATCAATCGTGTGCCAAAACTGTGCTTGGAACACATAGTCACCCTTCAGCCATCATTCAGATCTAATCGAGCTGTTGTCACACCAAAGATGCAGATCTTTACTCAGTAAATGCATGACTGTTGTTTTTAGTAAGTTTATGGTAATATATGCATTTAAATTTGTAAGTATTTTGTTAGGTGGCTGAGAGGAATGAATGAATATGTTGGACTGCAGGAAAACTAAAATGCGACTCTTCTGATCAGAAATAAATCTTAACGAAGCTGCATTTGATTTAAGTTGTGAAATCTTTTTAAGAATGTTGTGTTTCCTGGCTACTATTGTGGAGTCCTCATACAAACACAGAAACACACAAAATGCATGAGGACTCCACAATAGTGATCACCGCATCAGAGCCAGTGGCCTTGGCTTCAGCTTCCCGCATTCAGAGTTATTTCTGCTGCACATTCCACTTGATTTCCTTTTTCTCGTGTAGTGACTGATTCCATAGTTTGCACAATCCAAGCAAATATTCATTAGAAGAAAAAAAAATCCTTTTATATCCATTGCTGACCACGTGGCGTCCATTCACAAACCCTCCATCAGCCATTCCAGTCCTGTCCAACAGACCTACAGATTCACATTTCAGTTTGGCATCGGAGGGCTTCACCGCTCCAGTAAGCAGAACAGTGTTTACAGGGCTGTGCTGGCAGATGGTAGATTAAAATGGACAATTAAGCAGTGTTTCTGCACTCTATTACCGCTTTCACGCAGAATTCTGCATCGGAGCGCACTGCATGTGAAATATCTAACAAACAAGCAGTGACCTTCGATTTATCAGGCCTTAGTTAATTGTAACTTTTTACTGCAAGGCGAAAATTACAACTATATAGATACATTTTTAAATTTCCATTTAATGTACAATGTTGCATTACCCAAACCCCATATTTATAAAGTGTTCTATTAAGTAGTATCTTGCTCAGTACAGTGGCTCATTAAGTGCTTACCAGTCCAATGCAGAGGTCTGTTTATAAACATTGTAATACACATACCTTGAGCAAAGGTCAGAAGCTCCATCATTTGTTTTCTGTTTTATATATACAGTATTTATAGACAGATACACACACAACATCTCATACGTATATGTGCTCTATGCCTGTAATCAGTAAGCCTGACAGCACTCTGATATGTGCTGCCCTGTGCGCCCTTCACGTGTACCCTTGTGTTTTTCCATTATAAAATACTCCAAAGTCATGTCTCTGAACACTACTTTAATTGCACTATGCCATCTTACTCATTTAGCACTGCTATAAAAATGTACCACATTTCCACCTATTATGACAATGCAGTGCTATGCTGAGTGGAGGACTTTTTATTTAGTTTGATAAACTGCCAAGGTCCAGGTAAATTTTATTTGAATTTTAAATGTTCAGAATTGACCAGGCCTTGTAACCCTGACCAGGATCAGTGACCTAAAGATAGGTGAATTGATGGAATATCTACTAGGGTTGAAATATTTTCTTTTTTACTATATGTGTCTTTATAATACTCTCTGGACAGTCTTTTAGGTCAAGGTAACATTAGTTAGTTAATGCTAGTTAGAGTTAGTGTTAGGGATATGGGGGATACCACATGCAGTGGGAGTTAGCATTAGGGACATAAGGGATACCACATGCAGTGGGAGTTATTGTTAGGGATGTAGGGGATACCACACACAATGGGAGTTAATGTTAGGGACATAGGGGATACCACATGCATTGGGAATTAGCGTTATTGTTAGGGATGTAGGGGATACCATATGCAGTGGGAGATACCGTTATGGGTATGGGGGATGCCACTCATGCCCCAGAGAGGCAGTTTTCGTTGAAAAATCGGTCCTGTGTTGCCAGGCGACTGCTGTCCCAGGTGCTGATACCAGTGCATGGCCACCTTATTTCACTCATTGTGTCTACATCGTTGTGACATTTTCTTAGTTTTTTCAACTTTAAGATTATTTACTGCAGTATAAGACTCGTACAATAGTAAATGCTCACCTGTGTGAAATAAATCGACTATTTCATTTTCAATCTGGATCATTCTGTGTCATATTTAACATGACCCTAACCAGGAAAGCAGACTCTAGATGGATGGATGTGTCTCATATTACCCTTGAATGATTTAACTTTTAAAGATACATGTGTCACAGCCTCCTTGATGAATTGACTAGGTGTCATTTCCTTCAGGGGTCACTGTCCTCTTGCTGTTGAATCGGTCCCTCATCCATCCTTACCCATCATGCGTTTTTCCCTTACCTGAGCCAGATAGACAGGACGGAGGTCATCAAGAGTAACCTGAACCCTACCTTCAGCAAGGTCTTTACTCTGGACTACCTCTTCGAGGAGGTGCAGAAGCTGCGTTTCGAGGTATATGACATCCATGGGTCTCATAGCATCGATACCCATGAGGATGACTACCTGGGAGGCATGGAGTGCACGCTCGGCCAGGTAGGATGCTGACGTGGTGTTTCAAGTCTGAGGCATTCAGAGTCTTGCCTAATGGTATTGGATATGCTCTGCTGATGCCTTAATCCTTATTAGTCACACCAGTGCGTTTTACTCTACAACCTGTGCGTGAATATGGGTGCTAATTAGCATGGATGCTGCTCACTCAACCCTAAGCCATAGTGTTAGACTTAGAAGACACAACATGAAGCAAAGGGTAAAAGTACTGATTCATGGTCAATGTCAATCATTTATGAGAGAACATCTCAGACAACCAATAGTGCCACTTGACAATGATGATGCTAATGGTAAGGATGGTGCTAATATTACATTGCATTGTAAGTCTATGTTGCTACCAGTGCATCCCAGTGTTACCTTTTTTTAAAAAAAAATAAAAAAGACACATAGTAACATACTTGCTATTCAGAATAGTAAATGACTTTCAGTAGTGTAACTCCACCCGCGCAGTGTTTTAGCAGCAGGGGTGAATGGTTTAGGTCCAGAAAATAAAATTCCAGACTAAGATTTTGTTTCAACCAATCAGTTGAGTACTCTGAGACTGTGACTCTTCATGCTCAACTGGTTAGTTGAAACTAAATCTTTACTTTCTGCACCTGAACTGTCCACCTCTGTTTAGCAGGTAGGCAAGTTACCCTAGTCTTGATTTACTTTAATCTAATATCATTTTCTTGAGTAGTGCATTTATTAGTGCATGTTTCTTCTGAGATATTTTCAGTTCTGTATTCAGAGTAATTTCCGACACTGCCAAATGAGATGTGTAATTCAGCTGAAGATGTAATTTAGCATGGTGTGTCACTAAATACTAACACCACTGGAAATTAGTACCTTAAACAATTCCAACGAATGAGGTTGGAAAAATTAAGATATTGCTGTTAAAGGCTCTGAATTAGAGGCTAGATGCCCTTTAAGATGAAACAAAAGGGGGAGGGGTCGCCGAGTGTCCTCCTCAGCTCTGCTGTATCACTGTGAGTAGGCATTTCTATATGTGAAACCAGAGAAGAGGTGTCAGGTACCAACGTATAACAAATAACTACAAATGTGCATTAATCTTCCGCGGCTCTAGAAATGTCTGACCAAGATTTTTCTCTCACAGATTGTGGCTCAGAAGAAGATGGTGAAGCTTCTTTCTCTGAAATATGGGAAGAATGCTGGGAAATCCACTATAACGGTATGTTTTTCCAGACGCGTTGTGTCTTTTTATATCTAACAAAATACTTTGAAACAACTGTGGATGGATTGCTACACCTTTGAGTCAAATTGCAATCAAAAAGCAACCAGCAGGAAGTCAGTTAAACCAATCTGTAATTGACAGAAGGATAATCTCGCCCATCGTGAAAGCTGAAGCTTAATTTCATCACTGTGATCCTTAAGTGCCTTAATGCACGAAACCCTCATGTACTTGTTTATAGTGTAATTTGCCTCATGAAGAGACTCAGAGCCCCTGGCACATACAAAATGTTTCCTTCAATCAACCACTTTCCACATGGCTGCCATTTTGCCCACTCTAATGATCTTGCAATGCACGCCAGCACATAACTCTCATTACATTCACTTTAACACCTACGTCTGCGTGACTTTTATTGTGCACCATTAAATACTCCATCGCTCGTGAAATAAAACAAGAGTTGGCATGCGCACAGTAAATCTCTAGGATCTATGTGTAGAGGCCGTTTAGCCTGTGAACAATGCTGTATTTTCGCAGTAGATACATATCTAGGACGGCCTGTGTCTTCTGCACCTTATTAATAATATTAGTGAAACCTCTCATGGATCTATTTGTTACATTTGTGCGCTAAACACTTTATCTCTAGCAGTAGTTGAGTTAGTGCTGTTCACAGTATTAATTAAGTATTCACTGTGGATCCTTGTTGACCTGTAGTTTCCACTTGGCCATAATCAATGAAAGGGTGCAATAGGAAGTCAATGGCTGTGTAAATGCCTGGAGCTCAACACACATCCAAAATATAAGTTCCATAAATGGATTAAATGTTTGGACAGTTTTGGTCGATATTTACAGTCTATTTATGAATAGTTGCCATTCCACCCATTCTCTCACCATCCTGTCAGCCTGCCCTCATAAAACTCAACAATTATTACTAATGATTATTGATATGCAGCCCTGAACATTTTATTATTCGCATGAACTGCAGTGCTTTGAAAATCATTCACCTTGAAGCTCATCCAGAAGAGAAGCGAGCAGTCTGTGACATTTAAACTTTTAAATGGAATGACTTCTCCACAAAAATGCAGTGTATGATTTGATTCCCCCTCAAAACATGTTATAGGTAACCTGTTGTAATTCCAGGAAGGAAGGTAGTGCAGAAAGGCATGGAATGAGACCAGGCGTGGTGGAAATATCATGTCATACAAAATGTCGGTGGAAGAGTGTAATTTACTATCCATGCAAAAAACTAAATTTCTGAATGTCAGAATAGCCTCCTTCATATCAGAGCATTTAAAATCGAAAAGCGAAGATCGAAAAAGAGCATGCAATCAATTATCTGGCAGAATATGCTATGATGGTAAGAGTTAATTGTTAGAAACAGTAACTGACCTACAAAGAATTTCCATAAAACTGGCGACTCATCTTAACATACCCCATTAACTACTCTCAAGTCATTGGGACGACGTTAGGGTCTCATGGTTATCAAGCATATACAACAATCCTGTTCTGTTGACTCACTTAATTTAAGAATCGAGCACATGAACAGATAGATGCAGAATGTGTCAAAATGGACAAAGGGTGAGTGAGATTCAAGAACATCAGTCTCTCCATACAAGAAACCTATCATGATTTTGTGCCTTGCTTCACCTTGGCACCAAATGACAAGACTCATTCTGTCCCAAAAACACCTAGAGGCTTGTCAGTTAGCAGTTTTCAAGAGGCTAATCAGTTATCCTTTTTCCGACATATCCAATAAAGACAACACAGTTTTTCTTCATACAGTGAGCTGCTTTTGTATGAATGAAAATCACAATAAATAAATAAGTAATTATATAAAAACTGCATTACATAAATAAACTGATTTTTTATTAGAGGAGTGATCGATGCATTTAATTTGTTTCCTAGGTGAGCGTAGAGGAAATTTCGGGAAACAATGAATATGTTGAGCTTTCCTTTTCTGCAGAGAAACTTGACGACAAGGTGAGTTTTGCTGGTTTATAACTTTCAGACTGGCACTATATATCCACTATATGGACAAAAGTATTGGGACACCTGGCCATTACACCTACAGGAACTTTTATGACACCCCATTCTAAATCCATAGGCATCGATATGGAGTTGGTCACTCCTTTGCAGCTACAACAGCTGCCACTCTTCTGGGAAGGCTTTCCATAAGATTTTGGGCTGTGTCCGTGGGAATTTTTGCCTATTCCTCTAGAAGAGCATTTGAGAGGTCTCGCACTGATGTTGGACATGAAGGCCTGACTCACAGTCTCTCTTCTAGTTTATCCCAAAGGTGTTCAATGGTATTGAGGTCAGAGCTCGGTGGGGGGTCAGTCCAGTCAAGTTCTTCCACACCAAACTCACCCAACCATCTCTTTATGGACCTTGCTTTGTGCACTGGGGACAGTCATGGTGGAACAGAAAAGGGCCTTCCCCAAACCGTTCCCACAAAGTTGGAAGCATGGAATTGTTAAAAATGTCTTGGTGTGCTGAAGCATTAGAATTTCCCTTCACTAGAACTAAGGGGCCTAGACCAACCCCCTGAAAAATAACCCCATACCATTTTCCCTCCTCCACAAAACTTCACAGGTCGCACAATTCAGCCAGGCAGGTAATGTTCTCCTGACATCCTCCAATCCCAGACTCATCCATCAGACTGCTAGACAGAGAAGAGTGATTCGTCACTCCACAAAACATGTTTCCACTGCTCCAGAGTCCAGTGGCGACTTGCTATACACTACTCCATCCAACATCTGGCATTGCGCTTGGTGATCTGAGTCTTGCATGCAGCTGCTTGGCCAAGGAAACCCATTCCATAAAGGTTCTGGCGCACAGTTTTTGTGCTGGAGTTAATGCCAGAGGAAATTTGGAACTCTGCAGTTATTGAGTCAACAGAGTGTTGGCGACTTTTACGCACTATGCGCCTCAGCACTCGGCGACCCTGCTATGGTTTGCCACTTCATGTCTGAGTTTCTGTTGTTCCTAAATGCTTCCACTTTGCAAAAATACCACTTGCAGTTGACCGTGGAATATCTACCAGGGTAGAACTGACTTATCACAAAGGTTGCATTCTATGACAGAACCATGCTTGAATCCATTGACTTCTTCAGAACGACCCATTCCTTCACTGATGTTTGTAAACCTGACTGGATGGCTAGGTGCTTGATTTGACTTTCGTCCATATAATGTGTGTGTGTTTGTATATTTATATGTATGTATATAAGTATATGTGTGTGTGTGTGAGAGAGTGTGTGTGTGTGTGTGTATATATATATATATATTGTTTATACACATGTATACATATGTATATACAGTGGAACCTCGGTTCTTGAACTTAATCCCTTCCAGAAGGCTTTGGTTTTGGAAGGATTTGGTTGAAAACTGAATCAGTTTTGTCCCATAAGAAATAATGCAAATTGGATTAATCCGTTCCAGACCCCTAAATGATTGAATATTTAAACCTGTCAAAATACATACCTAATGCTGCAACCAAAAATAAAAACTTTAAAACCCATAAATACATGAAATAAATGAAAAAAAATATTTTGTCATTCCATACCCTGTAACGAGATCAGACACGCAAACACCTTTGTCATACTTTGTAATTATTTCCTTTTTAAGCTCTATCGTGATTCTCACAACTTTCCTGTTTGGTTTGCTGCTGTCACTAACCTTCTTAGGACCCACGGTGGCTTATTTCATAACAAAATAAAAGTAAAAAAAAAACACGAGCATATTCACAGCACAATTCAGTGGAGACGTTCAACACTTGAGCGTTAGCGGTAGACTGACTGATACGCACGCATTCTCTCCTTTGTTTATGCATAAAAAGGTGTGTGCTTTCTCAGACGGGTTATAGCTCGACAGGGTTGGTTGATTGAGAACCGAAAATACGTTCCATAACTGAGACATTTTTTCATCAAACAATATGGTAGAGAATCGAATTGTACGAGATGTGAGACATTCGAGAACCGAGGTTCCACCGTATATGTATATATATGTGTACACACACACATGCACACACACACACACACAGGCAATCCCTGGGTTAAGAACATCTAACTTACAGCCAGCTCATACTTACAAACAGCCTGCCGTAAAGCCTATTTTATTAACAATTTGGGTTCGATACAATGTACACTCCTCTTTTGTGACGCTTATGAAAACATTGGGTGGCTTCAGTGGCTGTATAATATCCATCCATTTTTTGTAACTGCTTGTCCTATTCATGGGCCTATGAGTGCAAGGCAGGGAACAACCCAGGATGGGGCACCTGCCCATTGCAGGGCACACTCATACACACATTAACCTCAGCATGTTTTTGAACTGTGGGGGGGAAACCAGAGTACCCCACAAAGACATGGGGGGAACATGTAATCTCCACTTCCAGAATCCTGGTGGAGACTCGAACCCTAGTCCCAGAGGCATAAGGCAACAGAGCTAACTGCTACACCACTGCACCCCCCCCAGTTATATAGTATAGTAATCAATATTATAATTATAAACTGTATTATTATTTTTCTGCCTTACCAATAAAAGTGACTAAAACACTTAGGAAATGGATCTCATTCATAACCTGGGGACTGCCTGTATAGTAAAGATAACATGTCTTATATAAAATTGTTTTTTGTTCATTTGAATTATACATATAATGCACGATGTTCATACACTTTAACACTGACCGTGATTGGCCAGATTTGACTATGGGAATTCTTTCATTTGAGATGCCTGTTAAAGAGGCTCTCAGTGAGGTATGTTACCTCCCTCTAGCTACTCCACGGTTTTGGTTTGCTGTCCCCGGGGGCCTGCAGCTTCTCCCACACAGCGCGCTGTACTGCTGACCTGTGTTCCTCTGCCCACATGCCTCTTTTCTTTACGCCTGACACTCTGCCATCACTTCCCAGAATCCCTCTGTGCATTGCCCAGAAGGTCCGTGGCCTAACCCACCTTATATGACAAGCACAGACACGCCTAAAGCGATTAGTTCGAACAGTGCAGGATTTAAGAAGTCATGATCTGGTCTGGCTCTTAAGAGAAGCAAGCGACCTCAGAGATGAGCTGAGAAATCAATAAGTTGTTTTTTTTTCCCTGCAACCGAAGATGGAAAATGTAACAATAATAAAGGAGTTAACAGTGGTTACTATGAGAGGCGCTGGGATGTAATCGATATGCTCAGATTGTGGTATCCAGCAGAAGAGCATGATGGAGATATGGTATTCAAGGAGTGCGGGCAGAATGCATACTCATCAATTCCCCAGCCTGCCGACTGACTAGATTATACCACAGGCCTTTTGGGGAAACATACTCTGGAGCAATTTGTTAAGCTTGATAACAGTAAGAAGCGAAGAGCTCTGTTTTACATTTATGCATTCTGTTACACCAACGTCAGCTTCGCAAAAGCCTTAGCAATCCATGTTTGGTAGTCCCATATGGGGAACAATGACGAAATCATAGCAATATCTTACACCCTTGATGAACTCATTTTAGTCTTACAGACTATATGCTCCCTGGTGCATAAAACTATTTTTTTATGCTTTTATGAGCTGCGTCACATACTGAACACCTTGTAGAATTTGTTGGATTAGCCACCTTTTAGATGCTAACGTGTCTGTGAGGATCATCCATTAGCCTCTATTAAAGCCCCAGTGATGCAGCACAGAGCCCTGCCATGATTAGGCCTGTCACATGTCCGCCGGAACAACAGATACCATTCAGTACATTTCCTAAAAAAAAAAAAAAAAAAAGTTCAGTAGCGCTATAAATATACCAGCGTAATGCAAAGACAATCATGTGCTCAAAATTATTCCAGCTATTGAATGACTTCAGTGAAAAGGGAGCAATAACCGGCGCAGCGCAGTCAGAAAACAAACCATTGAGAAGAAAGATACGAACATTTATCCAAGCAGCTTTTCAATTTTTAAACACACTCTGGCTTTTTTAAATGACTCTGAGATGGGAGAGGACTCAGAGGAGTCTCCGTTTAAGTAGCTGGAGGTGAGTCATGCCGTTCTCACTGGTCTCGATGCTGGGGAATGGTGTCTGATTTAAAAACGCACACTCAAGAACGTGGCAAAGCCAGCATTAATGGAAATGCTTTAATACCCTCCGGTTTCTCTGATCATTCTCAGCCGTGTGGTGTTTGTCATAAAGTTCAGCTGTGGGAAGGTGTATTTTTTTTATCTGTATTAGTGTCTAATCACAATATCATATATAATAACATTCAGGTTGCTTAGATTGAGCCCAGCTTCATTTGAATAGTCTTAATTATTCTATGTGTATAACCGTCTCAGAAGAAATTTCAGTACTTACATTTTCAAAACCCTTAGCCCTGCCGCCATGTCAAAATTCTGTCTTTCTTTTTCTCTTTCTCACAGCATGGGGTCTAAATGTCAAAAAAAACTTGTGTTAAAAAACTTGCTTTAAAAGAATAAAGGAAAGCCTAGAAACACTATTTCTGTTTCACCTGATTTTCGCCTGATTCTGTTCCATTTTCTGCAGGATCTCTTCAGTAAATCGGACCCCTTTTTGGAGATATATAGAATTAATGATGATGGAACGGAACAACTTGTCCACAGAACCGAGGTGAGGAGACGTTTGACTGCTTGGTGAAGAAAGGCTTCCTTAACGTCATAATATTTACGCATCATTTTGAGCATATTGGATTTGAACCTGTAATATAACATTAGTAAGCTCTAATTTGATGCCTTCTTGCCACGGAGTGGAATAACCATCAGGGTTTGCCGTTTAGGGCTGTGTAGCCATTGGGATGTGGAAGTTCGCGGTACGGGCGCTTTAGGGTGCAGAGTGCTTGCTTGAAACTAGGCTTTAGCTTATATATCTCTTTGTTTCGGCAGGTAATCAAGAACAATCTAAATCCTGTGTGGGAGCCATTCAAAGTGTCTCTGAGCTCTTTGTGCAGCTGCGATGAGGACAGGAGGTTGAAGGTGGGTACTTCTTCCAGTAATGAGAAGTACTCATAAGTAATGGTCTTTAGCTATATTCAGGGATGTTCCTGAGGGAAATTAGTGGGGGAAAAAAAACCTTGTTTCTCTTTCACTTTCCATGGCATCGCTCTTCCACAGGATCTTCTTACCATTTGTTGATTCCTGTAGACACGTATCAATGCTCATAACTAGGTTCTGCCGTACATTTTTCATAAAAGGGAAGGCAATCTGTGTTTTCTGTTTGTTTAGCTTTGTCAAGATTGTTACTCAATGCATGAGATGGATCAAGTAACAGCCGGACAGATACAGTGTCATATGTACAGAGAATGAATTGACAGGGGGCTTTTCTTGGGTATTGCAGTGCCTTGTCTGGGATTATGATTCCAGGGGAAGGCATGATTTTATTGGAGAATTCTACCCCACGTTCAGAGAAATGCAGACAATAACTGAAGAAAACAAGGTCAGCATGGCCCAGGACAACATGCTTAATGTCTCAAAGTTATGCACATTGTATGTTGTGACAATCCCACATTTTAGCCCATCGACAATCCCTGTAATATTTTCTGTTATTTGCTGGTAAAAGAGCGGCGGCACACTCACGTGCTTCTTGTGTATGTCAAGGTTTCATGGGAATGTATAAATCCAAAGTACAAGCTAAAGAAGAAAAACTACAAAAATTCTGGCGTGGTCATTCTCACTGAGCTGAAGGTGGGTGTGCAGTGTCATACGTGGTTTTGCCATAACACACATGCAGTGACAGAGGCTTTTCTGTGTCATTCAGAACGGGTCCTGCCATTGGGGTTGAGCACATGTGACATTGAACGTGACTGCTCAGCGTGTGTGTGTGTGTGTTTGTGTGTGACAGAGAGAGAAGAGGCCGCTTCCATTTCGCTGCTCCACTTGGAGAGGCTGTTGGAGACGCCACACTTCCTCTCGTCCCATTTGTTCCTAAATCTAAATGCATGTCAAAAATAGATACAGAACACCCATGTACTGCTCTGGTACAAACACTTCAGTATTTTAATGGGTGAATGTTTCTATAAAAGACACTGGGGCCTTTTCTCTAGCTTGTGATCATCATGCAGTCACTGCGTTTTATAATGCGCTGTGTTTTTCCTGCAGCTTCTCAGAGTTTATTCCTTCTTGGATTACATCATGGGGGGATGTCAGATACATTTCACAGTGAGTCAAGTGCCTTGTCCAATATGCTGTTTATTCCTCAATTTGTGGGGCAATGTAGACCTTAAAAGTAGATTTTAGCCTATTTTTTTGTAGTTACGAAAGCAGCGCTCATCCTTCCGTTGGTGGTGTTTTTGAAGGTCCACGCATGCACGCAACATTTAAGGTTTTAAGGAAGTGATATTTATTTAGCATAAATTTTTTTCATGTGAGATTTTACTGTGTGGAAGCTTTCAGTTTCTTAGCCGAGTCTGCAGCTAATCTGCTATAGTGTTGGCCAGAGACAGCAGCTTTCAAGTCTATTGATGTTCTGTTAAAATACTCAGTCACTGCTCTTGGAGCTGGCCATACTTTTCCTGGCCAGGATAAGCTCCAACATAACTGACTCTGAGGACATGGCCATAAGTTTTTGACTGACTTCAGCTCAGAACATGTCATTGTCACACTAAGGTCATCTAGCAGAGTCACCTTGATTTACACGACACAATGCACCCGCATGATTTCAGGCCCTGACCATAGCAGAGGAGAGAACTTGGTGACTGGTTTTCTCAATTAAATGACGTTGCTTTGTATAGTGTAAAGACCATGTTGGTCATCAGAAAGGATGCCACACCCTTGTGCTGAACTTACACTTCTCCAGGTGGCTATTGACTTCACTGCTTCGAACGGGGACCCTAAAAACAGCTGCTCTCTACACTACATCCACCCCTACCGGCCCAACGAGTACCTAAATGCCCTGGTGGCACTGGTGGAGATCTGCCAGGATTATGACAGGTATCAGCATCCATTACTCTTATGCCTTAATGAATTCATCGCTTTTTCCATCGGTAGGGTTCTTATTTCTAGTTCTTGATAGGGTATGAAGTATTACATTCCCTGTGTGAATTATACGCTCATGGGAGTTTTATTTACACAAACATATTCTTACGGCAGAATAAAAAATGATTGGTTCCGAGAAATAACCAATCAGATTGTAAATGAGGTGGGTCCAAGCAATTGGAGGAGGCAGGACCAAGATATCCGATTAGGTGGGACCAACTAATCTATAATTTGATTGGTTCTTTCTCTGAACCAATTATTTTTCAATCTGCCCTCAGAACATTTTTATATAAGTAAAACTCCCATGGGCAAATTATACCACCCTCTCGGTTATCTGTTCACTTCAGTTTGCTTTCATTGGGTAAAAAGAACAGGCAAAACATGCAAAATGCAAGGAGGTGGGTTGAGCTGATTCATGTGAAATCCAGTGGCTGTTTGACAAGAGCAGTATCAAAGTTGAAGTTAACATTTAAATGGAAGTATATTACTTCTCACTACTCATTAATGTGTTCCAGGCAAACATTAGCAGGGATAGTTCATATTGTCTGGTCAAACCAATTTGCTTGGTAATTGGATCCCTGTGACAATTAAAATATTTTTCTTTTTCCCCCCAGTGTGAGCCAGTGATAGATATAGCGATGGCACAAGACTGGGACAGGGTGAACTCATGTTACCATGGCAATGATCACCAGCTCTTGTGTCTACAGATACTCGATTTAATAAAACTTCGCTTCCCCATCTGGGCTGAATACTTTGTTAAAGATAAATTGGGTTAGGTGGGTGTATCTAGAGGGTCAGGAAGTCCTCTCCACATCCATATTTTATTCATATGCAGCAGTATTTGTCTTTGTTATGAATCTTGCATGTTTTGCTATAGTAACATTACAAAATCTTGTAATGCATGACAGAAAAGTGAGGTAGATTCACAGGTCTCCAACTGTTTAATTCTGTTTATTGTCTAATAGTTACAATAAAATACAATGAAATAATTTTTGGACATATTTTAGTAAATATAACTGGATTAATTTGAAAGCAAAGCCCATTTCCTAACACACATAATTCTTTGCAATCTTAATTACACTGTTATTAATGGGTTGGATTTTTTGAGAGAAAGTCTGATGGTCTGTTCAGTTGATACAGATGATAAAATCGAATAAGAGTCATGGCTGGGCTGAGATTCAGCTTATGTCTGTCAGGAACTTTGAAGGAACATCAATATGCTCACCTTCATGGGCAAACATGATTGTGGGAAAGAGTGCTTTTGATCTAGAGAAGTTAAGCGTGTCTCCATTCTCCATCAATTTATGGAAATCCATTTATTATCTAGTGCAGAGGCAGCATTGTTGCACAATGGGCCTCATTACACATTAGCGATTTAAAATTAGCATGATATTTGAACATGACAACAATGTTCAAATGAATTAATGTTATTGGTTTCTCATCTTCACCCTAAGAGTCATCAAAATACTTCGGCTTGCTCAATCGTGATGTAATTTAGCCTGATGGATGTGAGGAGGTGTGAGTTTCCTGCTGATTTAAATAGGAATCGTCTTTGCCCAGGTATTGATGTTCTACGCTTTCATGGTCATATTGTACATAGCCAATGTGCATTATGTCACAGTAAACAATTTGCTTTGTTTTTGGGTCAGAAATTAAAAAGCGTTTAATAATGGGATTTAATTGCTTCTGTAATGTTTATGAATCCTTTTGTTTTTATGCAGTGTCCTCAGATATCAGTAGAATTTCTGTTGGTCTGCCTTGTTTTCTGTACAATGCCACGAAATTATGTGCAGATTCATGAAGCGCCATTATTTATGCAGAAACAAAGGAAGAAAAATGACATAAAAAGGTGTGCAACATGCAAATGCAAAGCTGTGCGACTTCCCCACTGTGCATTTTGACTGTGTATCAAATTTTGATGGGAATGCTTTACAGTACCAAGACGGTGTGTGGATGCCTAGACCCACCGGCCCCTCGGGGTTCCTCTTAATGCCCCTATGATATTTTCACTTCTTATTTGTTCATTTGCCACTGCATAAACATGTTAGTGCTCCCTGTGTGCGGAGGTTGATTTTGTCTAAGACGCCCGCCCGCTCCCTGCTGGCTCCCTCTCATCACATCCCGGACCAGGCTGTCCTCCCGCATTCATTAGAAGTGGCATCAGTGTTTACGGCACCCCGGAAACACTCTAGCTGTGAAGTCGGTGAGGGAGGTAGATTACCTCTTTTATTGCTGGAGCAAATGAATATGCAAAACTTCCCAGCATTAAAGACACAAATTTGTGTTATGTGGTGTATTGGTGCAAAGAGGGCCTGGGAAATAAGAATGAGTCAACCATCCAATCATTTTCCATCGCTGTTTATTTCATATGTGGTGAGCTTGGAGCAGAAGAAGTCGTTGGCAATACCCAGGATGGGACACCGCTCAGTTACGGGGAACACTCACCCAGAATGCACAATTCCAGTGATTACATTAGATTGGCTGTCTTTGGGATTTTAACCAGTGACCTTCCAATGACAGGTGCGGTGCTTTAACTTGCTGCATCAGTATGCTTGTGGGAGTTTTACTTAGAAATACATTTGGGAGCAAGTAGAGGAGGCGGGACCAACTATTAGATGTCTTGCACCCACCTCCTCTCTAATCTGATTGGTTATCTCTCTGAACCAATCATTCTTTGTTCTGCCCTCAGAACTTTTTTTTTTTTTTTTTTAAGAAAAATTCCCATGAGCCATCGGTATCTGGTGGAACTTCACATGAAAACATGGAAGATATTCTTTGAAAGGAAAATGCTAATTATCCTTAACTGGGGGACAGGTTGTAATTGACTGAGCAGTAAGATGACACATCACTGCACCACACGAGGTATGCAGTTGGTGATTCTCTTACTTCATTCCCCTCTTTTGGATGTGGCTATGGTGATGAAAAAGCATTGATGATTCCCCATTTAATGCATTGTTTTCCCACACAGAATGTTGGAGTGCACGGTCTGTCCTCAGTCTGCAGGATATTCCAGAGGAGAAACAGTTCAAATTGACTGTGCAATTAAATGCTCACTTTTTAAAATATTTAGGCAACTTTTACTCTTACATAAATATTTTTTATTTTATTAAGGTTTATTACATTAAAATATTAAATAATTTTATATAGTGAAACCAAGTGAAATATTATTTATAAGAATTAACTTATTATTATATTACATTTAATTATTTGAATATTGTAGCTTGTGTGATGACTAATTGCCGTGATTTCTTTCCACTTGGAAACAAGTCTATTATCAGATTAAACACTGGTTAAGCCAAATCCTCCAAGGTAAAAATCCAATATAATTCAATCTAATTGTAATTGGATTGAATGTAGATTAAAAATATAAATCACTGCCTATATCTCTGTGCTTAAATTATTCTCACAACAAAGTGGTACTTAACCAACATCCTGAAACAATTACCCTGGTGTAGTTTGAAATACTGGGAGACAAAATTATCAACTCGACGATTAACGTTTTACACTGTTTTTTTTCAGTGACAAAAAATTCTCTGCCTTGGGCTTTGGTGCAAGGATTCCCCCAAGTTATGAGGTAAGGGACGATTATGTTTGCCTGATTTGTGCCAGGTTTGCATTGCTGCTGAGTGTATACTGACAGGAAGCTAGACAAATGTTAAGTAATTACATTATTCCTTGGCCTATAATGTGTTATACAGGAAGTAATGCACAAGAAACATGTCTGAGGAATTTGTAAGAAGAAAAACCTTTCATTTCACACACATAAAAAAACCATTTAATCACGTAGATATAAAACGTAATTTTTCTGCCACATACTCTGCGGCGAGCTGCAAGATCAGATAAGACGGCTGTATAAAAAGGCAAGCCTGCTTGCACATTCCAGCCTGTCAAGCTGTCAGATTTCACATTTTGTCTCACACGGAGACTTTCACTGCCACTGTCTGCTGGAGGCATTACAACCTTTCTGGAAGATGTGCTTTTAATGAAGTTAAAATAATTGGCAGCCATTGTGGCCATCTCTTTGTGCTGATAGAGAGTTGTCGTAGGATTTTCTTTGCGAGCGGTGTGGGTGGATGAAACCCCCCCAGAGGAGAGAACACACTGTCATTTTAAGGACCCCCCCCCAAAAAAAAATGTGTAAAGTATGATATTAAGGGAGCTAAATCCTCTGCTCTAGGTAACAAACCAAATACAGGGTCTTGTATTTTTCTAGGGATGTGTAATGAAGATATACACACATCAGTATGTGATTAAAATGCACATTGCTAATGTATGTGATCTTACATATTATTTAATACTTGATTTATTTAAACTGGTTGTAGAGAAATATGCATATTTCATTGGCAGTGAATTATTTTTTATAAAAAGGGTAAGAACTGAATAGTGAATACTGATTCTGTGTCTGGTTATGCTCAGGTGTCTCATGACTTCGCCATTAATTTTGACCCGGACAACGATGAATGTGAAGGTAAAAGTGGCTCATTTTCACTGAAGGCTTCCCGTCTGTCCCATTTTTTAATGTGCACGTCCCAGGGATCTCTTGTCCCAATTCCAGTAAGAGGGCTATTAGAAGAGGGTCAGGCTAGTATGTACCTACTGCCGGTCAGCATGTACCCCCCCTACAAAAAACCCCCCACCAAAGTGGTGTCTCTGTTGCTCTCCATAAGGAATCCAGGGCATCGTGGAAGCGTACCAGAACTGCGTTCCCAAAATCCAGCTGTATGGCCCCACCAATGTGGCCCCTATCATAAACAAACTCGCCAAAGTGGCGGCACGAGAGAAGCCGGCCAAAGATGCCTCGGTATGTACCCCTCTCACCGCAGAGAGGCTGCAGAGGGCGCCTAAATATACTGACTGGAGTGTCTGCATGAAGAGCTTCACTAACAAGACCTAATGGGGTAGAAATGCAGTCTGAATTGGGTTAATTTATTCCCAAATTGAGGGGTACACATAAACATCAGTTATGATACTAGAAGTTCAACTTATAGTGCTACTTCAGGGGTAGGGATCCTGATCCATCGAGAGCTGGTGCGGGTTTTTGGGATGGCTTCTCATTCAGCCAGTTACAGTGGGTCCCCAAGACTGGAGTTGAAGACCACTGCTTTATTACTGGCTGTT
>JAODKC010007479.1:0-27907 GCA_026777985.1 Mormyrops attenuatus
ATATATATATATATATATATATATATAAACATAAAAACAACGCTGACTAAAGCGCTAGCCACCTCGCCAGCTTTGAATGAAACTAAAGGGTCGCCTCCACGGCAACCGAGCCCGAGCGGCCTAGCAACGGCAAAACATTCCCGGGCCAATGAAGCGGGGCTGCCGCCCGACCCCCTGCGCCCACAAAATCACGGCGCCACCCGCTTTTTCCCCAAACTAGCAAACCCAGCAAGTTCACCGCGACAGGGTCGTGCTTTCCA
This sequence comes from Mormyrops attenuatus, assembly GCA_026777985.1. Taxonomy (NCBI): domain Eukaryota; kingdom Metazoa; phylum Chordata; class Actinopteri; order Osteoglossiformes; family Mormyridae; genus Mormyrops; species Mormyrops attenuatus. The sequence goes on from JAODKC010007479.1 coordinate 261, forward strand.
GCTACAGAGCAGAGCAAACGTCGCGCAAAAGACACAGCTCCCGGCTCGCCTACTACCTGGAGCTCCGCACAGCGACGAGATCAGCCATTACTGCAGTCCGGCCTGCATGTCCTGCGTTTTCCCGGAAGGAGCGGGATAGCGCATCCGCGCCCCCAACCGGAAAAGCTGGGACGAGAGAAAACATCCTCCCACCACTCCAAGCCGGAAGAATTCACTCAATCGGAACAAAGACGTTTTATTTTACAAAAACCATATTGTCTGAAATACAGTATTATCAAAATTTGTCCAAAGACATCCATTTGCATGTTTTAAAAAATAGCAGCGACTACATCTTTTGCAACGAAATCTTTCGGTACTCAGAACAGTAGTCATATTGCAATAAATCCAAAAACATACAAAATAAAGACATCATTTCAACAAATAAATTGGTCTTACAATATTTTATACTTGTACTTTTCAGTATTGCAGTCTTTTAATACGAAACTGTCGCATTCTTTGCTAGAATCCAAAATGTGAAGTCATTTCTACAATTTCCATGTATCGTGTTGCAAAAGTCAACGTAGACGATACACAGCCGTATACATGACAAAGATGATTTGGAGAAAAAAAAATTCCATGCGTAAATGGTTCCAAAAGCGTTTAAAATAGTTGGTGAACACAACCGAATTAAATCTGGCCACCCTTCAAGTTTCACCTGGAACACATGGTAATTAAACAGACACAAACAGTATACACTGAACGTTATATTATGGAATGGAAAAAGAGTGTTTGCGCTTCCAGGTCAGAGGTCTTCATACTGTAGGTATTTTTAGTTACGGCAGGTGAAACCTGATGATTACTCCATGTTTAAAATAATAATGCAGATGAAATGATAACACACTTAACAGAACTATACCGTATTCTGAAAACATCTTACTGGATATATGAAGGAAGCAGTCAACGCTGTAATTAAAGACTTCAACAAACAAACCAAAATCCATTCAGTGTCTTCTCAACTCACATTTATTCTGCCCATGCCTGACATTAAGGGAAACAAGTACAGAGTGAGTTCAAGAGGGTCTTTGGAAAATAGCTGGCATATTTAGACACACAAATCGGTGTGCAACGGAACGATATACAAGGAGGTAACACTATAATGGCCTCCCTATAATTAGCATCCCCAGTATTAGTTGCCACCACCTATGTGTGCCCATGCTCACATGATGAAAAATCCAGCTGAGAAGAAAAAATGTTCTGGGCCCCCTGTTTTCCCTTTTATAACATGCTCTCTGAAAGGGATGTACTTTTTGTAGCCACAGAGAATGACTGCGCTTAATGAATTGACCCAGGTTCTTCCTCCCTTGACTGAGATGCAAATTCAACTATTGAAGCAAAGTTCTATTTGGGAAACTGGAAATGCTCCAGCGCCATGAAAGGCCTGCTGGACCAAATAAACAAATCAGCGTCAAACTGGCATTCTATAGGATAATACTGTAGTGCATATAAAAATATATATTTTGGAAACTCAGTGTATCTCAATTCTGCATTACCCAGTTCAACATACTTACATTAAAGAGATACTAAAAAGTAGCCATTTCCATTATTCTTCATTGTAGCTGGCCTACTAATTCTCATTTCTATTGGTAAAAACCATTCATAGTCACTTCAGACAGATATTTCAGACTAATCGAAATGAAGTAAATTCAAGGGTTTACACCTTAATATTACTTCATATTATTAAAGCTCATCCTTCTTTCCAGGGTTGTCCAAGCCAAAGAAAGATGAGGCGCGTCCATGGATATCTCGATCCCTCTTCACGAAAGCAGAGAAGGAAGACACACAGTTCCCAATGAAGTGATCTGCCTGTCCCAGAATATACAGGTCAATCTGTGCTGTTTCTGGCTGCAGGTTGACTACCTTCACCTGTAGGAAAATAGGAAAAGGGAAGAAGTTGTTGAACAATTTTCAGATCCAAACAAATCGCTTTCTAAAAACTGTTTCAATATATTAATTCAAAATGACTTGCAATACTAATGCATTTTCCATAAAATGAACTAAATTTTGTTATTTCATGCAATGATTACTTGAACAGAAATATTTTGATTATATATATATATATATATATATATATAGCTGGATGTCATTATTATAACTTTTTATTGCATTGAACAATCATGACCTGTTCAAAATTAAAATTTGCTAGGATTGCAATTGGTCAGGTCTAATTTTCTTGCTGAATAGCTAGGTATTGGAATACAAGTTTGGCAAAGTAATGGAGCTGGTTTCCGGTACTCGAGAGAATCATATTCCTATCCATGGCATGGTAGTTTCAGATAACTTCCCCTGATGCTGGTAGCAGTGTGGTTGTGGATGTGCCTTGGGAAGCTTACTCTCTTCTGAAGTACTTAGTATAATAATAACAACAATAATAATAATAATAATAATAATAACAAAAATAATAATATTTAGCAAATCAAGAAAACCTATTAGAATTTAAATGTCTTGAAATTAAGTGAAATTCAATTGTTTCCTATAATTCCACTTCAGTTGCAATTACGTTTCCCTAGAGCAGGGAGCAATCCCTATTTCAGTTCCAGCTCCAGGAAATGATTTGGAATTTAGCAAATGAAATATTATTCGGCAGCACTCCAGCCAGCAATACAGAATACACAATAAAGAACAATAAATATAGAAAAAACACAAGTAAAAAGTATGAAACCAGAAATATATGCAGTATTTGTGGAACAGTGAAACATATCAAAGAGGTGCAAACAGCAGAATGAAAAATGACTGATCCATGTTTGTCATTCACGAAGACTTACCTTTCCCTTAAAGAGCTTATGAATCTCAGTCTGATAGGACTCCGAGTCAGTTGCAATGTAGACAGAGCGGGCACCTATCTTCTTAACCCACAGCCTGAGGGCACGGTTAATCTCCACCAGGTCGGGTAGGCACATTGTCATGGTCAGAGGTCGAGCCGTGTGACGATTGTACCCCACACACTGCGGGGATGCCATGAAATGAGGCCCTGTGTCCTTATTTTCCAGAAGCTTACAGGCATTTTGCTGAAAGGAGAGGAACAGCAGCTTTTTAGGCATTGTGAGATTTTAAATACCATGTTGTGCTTAACCAGAGTATAACAAAAACATAGCAAATTTAGATTAATAAAGCTACCATTAAAAATCCAATATACATGAATGCTGAATAACCTAACACTCTCACGAAGTGATTTCTTCATATTAAAACAATACGCGACGTAATAAATACCCTGAATGACTGCACCACAATCATCTCACCCAGTCTGATCCAATCCTCAGGTGAATGCCGACGTATGGTCGGCTGAGCAGGGCTTTGATGTGCCCCTCTCCTGCCTGTACCATCTTATCTGACCACACCATATAACGCTGCAAACCTAAATGCTCCTCCTGAACCGGAAACTGGGCTGGAGCTCCAGGGAGAGCCATGACGGGATGCTCAGAAGGAGGGAATCTACAGGCACAAAAGGTACGCAACATGTCTGCCATAATATAACATCGACGATATGAAAGTTAATACAGTTAAAGTTAAGCCCCACAGTTTCTAGAGCAAATTAAGGTAATTTTCCCCATAGTCCCTATACAACCATCACTGGTCCTTTTAGTCTCTTTTAAATATGCAAACCTAATACACAAGTCAAAAATATATATACAGGAAGGGTTAAGAAGGCCAGACTTATGGACAACTCTTACTTACAAATGGGCTGTTATAAAGTCTATAATAGTTTGGATTAAATACAATGGTTTGTAATAAACACACACACTACTGTGTGACTCTCATGAAAACATTGTGTACAGTACAGAACTATATGTAGTGAATTTTATTATTACTGTATAATACTTTTTTGCCTGACCTACAAATTCAACTTAAAGATATACCTATTGAACAAAACCTGTTGAAAACCTGGGAATGTCTGTACAATTAATCTATTCGAAAGAATGACTCAGTATAAGTCTTTTGCATGAACATGACAGAAATTTAATGTGCTATAGCCTGCATTTTTAAAAAGTGCTTTGTTATTATTATTATGACAATATTACATTAAACACTTACTTTTTCATCCAGTGGGTCTCATAGTAGGATCCAAAGGATATACTACTAAAAAGTATTGACTTATCGAACTCCACTGCAAAGTGGTCCCAGAATGGACCAAACGGATTGCCATCCTGGAAGAAACAAAAGCAGCACCAAGAAGAAAATCAGCACGTAATGTTTAAAAGAAATAGAAAACGGAAAAATATGACGACACACTGTTGAAAGACAAAGAACTGCTGACTGCATATTAGGAACTGTACTTAAATAACTAACCTCTTAGCATGAGGAAAGACTGCTAAAATACAACTGACTTTACACAACTGAATGAAATAATACCAATAATGCTAACTTTATTTTGCAGTGTATACTTCATGGTAAAGGACCATTTCTAAAGTACAACAGAAGCCCTGTGGACTGCAGGCCGTGTCAAATCAATTCACATTTTAGTAGGGTATAGAAGATAATACATGGCATTCATCGAAAACAAAAATCATATAGATTCTTCAGTTAATGCTTGACATAAAATTAAGTCTTTAAGGACAAACATTCCAGTAAACAGACAATTTATAATAAAGCTTGAGGATAGTGGTGTGTGCAAGCAGTCACTTAGGAATTCAGAAGTCAATCAAAATATTATGTTTATAGTGTTAAGTTTTTGTGTCTGTGATAAATTGCTTACCTTCATTGGGCAGGTCTTCTTGTCAGCAGAGCGTTGGGCAGCCACCTCAAAACAATAAGCCACCCTTTTGCCCGGAGGCCAGTGTGTAGGTGCTAAATGCTCCATGAAGTCCTCCAGACTCACCACCCTATGGTATTCATGCAGGGTCTCCAGCTGGAAAAACTCTTCGTAGGGGATGTGCATCTTTTTACGCGTGTATGGTTGGGGGATGAGGGGATATACATTTTGAATGTGACGTTACATTGCCTTAATTATCACTCTGGTTCCAGATACAGCAGGCTCATATAGATACAACATTTTTGTGATTACATCCTAAATACTGCGCATCCATGTCAATCAATCTGCTTACATTGGTGTAAGGGGGCGTGTGGTGCCGATAAACGATCCAGGGCGGGACTGCTAGCGTCCGATTGAGCATTCTGGCAAATGCCAGCGACCCCAAGAAATGGTCTGCCTGATTGCCAAATCTACCTGAAAAAAATAAACGAATTAAGTAATTACCAGTGTAGCAAAGAAATCGCAAAGTTAACTAAACTGTCATAAACACAGGCGATCATTTACTCAACTTAGGCAGGTAGTATACGACATGTGCAGCAGAATCGGTTGTTAGTAAAGTAGGACAGTTTAAAGTGGTTGGTTAATCTGCCTGTGGAAATGTACTTGGTACTGTATCCAAAAACAATACAAGGTAAACGAAATAAAATTACCCATGCACGGACAGTAGAATACGTAGCCATTCTCATCCCACACAGGCACATCTGCGTCAGAAAACAACAGAGATAGGAGGATTATCCCAATTAACCTAATAAAGAAACATCTTACATAACCCACGACGGCCGCCATATCTACAGAAGCAGACGGGCTTTCAAAACCGGCGTTTCGCTGGCGACGTCATATGTGGGAGTGGCTTATAAGAGCACGCGCAGTAAACGCCAGGTCACCGGCCATGCGTGTTAGCGGCTTTTAAAAAGCGCGAAAATAATGGAAGTATGAGCATTTTTATGCTAGTATTATTAAAGCATTAAACTGGTGCTGGGGGATTCATGTATATGTCGCGTTTTTGTCACTAATTTTTGTAATAAACATTTTTTTTCAGAAATGCTTTAATACCTAATTAAACAAAAACGAGATCAGATAGGATTTGTATTGTATAATTATACATTTTCAAGGTTGCTGGAAGCAGGGATCGTCAACCAGCCCGTACATGGACAAACGTGCCCGTGGCAAAATGTTTCGGTTTTGAAAAAATACTATATATATTTAGGCTATGTTTTTAAATACAATATACGTGCTTAAAAATTATTTTGATAAAAATGTCCGTGATAATTCACGACGGTACTTACTCCTGACATATAGTTGAATAAAAAAGCATACATTCTGGATAAAAAATATAATAAGGTCATTAATATTTATGACAAAACAAAAACGATTGGAGAGATAGCGCTTATAACCAAGCTGAGGATTTTCGAGAATTTATCTTTGCTATAGCAAAAAGCTTTAATCTGCGGAAATGCAGCTACGTAAGTCTACTACTTTCATTCACTTGAATATGAGCCGCCATTTTGCCACATGTGTTACTCCCTTCTGTGGCAGCGTTCAGGCTTTTAATACTCAACCCACAATGCATTTCGCCCCTAGTGTTTATTCAACTTCTGGTTCATGAAAAATGCCATTTTCGGCCACCGGAAATGCATTTTTTTCCATCTGCGATAAATCATTCATATATTAAGTTGACGCGCAAAATGTTATTTTATGTATTTTGGTACAACCACGTGTACTGTACCATACAAGTAATCAATATCTTTCAGCTGTATTTCTTGAAATGAAACTAAATGCACTTGATTTGGTTGTCCTGACGAGCGAGCGTCTTACATCAGCTAGATTGAACAAAATAGTATTATCTTCTAAAACTTATTTTCAAAGCATGACGTCTTAATTTTTTTTCGTCAAATCTGTCCAAACTGAATAATTGATGATTTTGTTTTAATTGTAGCTATCAACGAATCTACAAATGTATACACTCCATCTACCTGTAACATACATGTAGAGTTAGTATTGTCTGTATCTTACAATAATCGTTCATTTCAGTTTCTTCCCATGGCTTTATTAGTATTTTGTACGTTCTAATTTGTGATGTATATCGTTAAACCTCAACGAATCGGATCACCCATATTCCGTGATTAAGGGCTGCTGTAGCACTTTAAATGCAACCTCTTATTTGCATATATGCGTATTTGTAAGGCGTGTCTGAGAAAAACCTTTGTAAGAAACTACACATTGAATTATATCGAAAATGCATGTATATATTAAGTCGTGAGTTTCTGGAAATGATGATCTATTTCGAATAAATTAAATTTGTTTAGCCATTTTTATAGATATATATGTAAAGAAATTTCTATATAGTCAATTTCATTGTCTAAGTTACGTTTTATAAGAATAATGTGTATTAATGTGTGTTATTCATTGCATTTTGGATAAGAAAAGCTGTTCTAAATAGCCTAATATGGAAAGAACATGCATCCATAGTTACACAATACATGTATGCAACAAGATGTAATTAAAACATTTTACTGTAGTAATGCTTAGTGTACATGTGCTGTATATCCTTCAATGCTAAGAGTTTAATTGATATTAATACAGGATGTGCAAGAAAAGTTTTCAAACATGGAGTTTCTCTTATTACATTAACAATCTATAACTGGTTCCCTCCACACACCACTGTACAGCTTAGTCCCATTGCTGTGATATGTTCTTGTAGGGACTAGACAGCCATTGCATCTCCACAGGGACACCATGTTTATGAGGCAGAGATTTAAGAAGTGGAAGGAAGGTGTTTTTGATACTTTGTGAAGATGATATTAATGATACCAATAATAATTAACATTATTGGTTTTATAAATAGACAAAGAGCAATATAATTACAAAGACCTTAGTTTTCACCCCTCCATTCTTAACTTAACACAAGTTTTTAATTCCAAAACTTTCGTCATTCTTAGACATTTTCATATTCTTCAGTGCAGTGCAATTAAATTCATTTATGAAATAAAATTCATGTCTAAATAATACAGAAATTAAGTATAAAATTGACGTTAAAAAACAAATTCCTAATAGGATTCTAGTTTGATGTCTGTCTGTGAAACGGTAATAGTAGAAAAGGGGACTTTGGGAACTGTAAAAATATAAGTTTTGCATTTTGCGGGTCTTAGGAGTGCTTTCCAAGTTGGTGATTATCTGATTACTTAATTAGCAGTAGTTACAATCCATGTGTTACAGTTTGACTACAGCAAATCCACATGGCACTAAAGATAAAGGCAGAAGTTACGCGTAGTACACAATCTGCATTTTATGGAAACTTTGCTAAATCTCATCAATAATTGTAAACAGGTTTCAGAAAGCATATATCACTCTGTAGGGGCACACTACCTTCCACAGGCATTAAAGCAATCAAACTTGTAGACATAAAGACACGGACACACACAGACAGATATCACAGGGTATTTTCCTCTCTGACTCTCCCTCGCTGCGACTGGGCTTAGTGTTGCTGCTACCACATGAAGAATTCTTCATGAAGTACATTAATTCCTTTTGGGTTGAGGTCTGCTGGTTCCTGGGCAATTGCTACCAGGTTGTTTAGCCAGCTGGCTGGTCCTACTACTGCTTGTGCGAGAAAACAGCATGTCGACTCCAGGGCAATCCCTGCCATTCAGTGCATTTCCAGGCACCTGTTCTGTCTAAAAAACATTTTTGTACTCCTGAATCAGAGATTATATTGGCTAATAAACATGGAAGTAAAAATCTCTTTTACCAGTAAGAGAAGAGAGCATGGCTGGTACACCTGCTTAATGATGGAAGACTATATTATCCATGCTATCGGCTTGCCCACATTCATACTTGTTTCTAAAGGGATTAATGAACCCAATCCATGCCAAGGGGACCAATAAGTTGGACACTATTAAGAGCCCACCATAACTTTTTGGCATGTGGCTCAGCTCTGAATTGGACTCTCACCATACCCATGCACATTAGTTTGTGAAGATATGGATAAGTAATCCCTATAGTGAATAACATGCCTCCACTGATCATTGGTGGAATAGCAATTAGTGGTTAAATGAATTTGTATGGGAAAGTTGCATGTTTTGCTCAGACAGGGATGTTTGTGTAGAAAACCTGAGTTAATTGTGCATGCTTTAGCACTTTGATGACAATGACTTTCCTTTCATTCTCCAGGCTGACATGCTCCCCTAATGAAATATCGCTAATTTACTCAGTGTGCAGCCTGCAGCCCATCACAAAACACGTCAGCACCAAGACCCCATTTCAAACCATCAAGCCCTACCGGCTCATACCATACCATCAAGACATCTGCCTTTTCCCCATTCTAGTCACATATGTGTGGCAATCACCAATTTTCCACACATGCAACATGGCTCATTTGTTTCCTTATTTAGCTTGTGCAAAGAAAAAACAATATGACCAAAAATGGCAATACAAAAGTGATCAAAAATACTGAGCTGCTATAGAACAGCCAATCATTTATCATTATTTGCTACTAATTAATGCTGGGTAACGGAATTCTTTCTGGCAGTAATGAGGAGTGAGTGGTGATGATCTATGTTCTGCGGGACAACATCAGGTACACCCATTGCCTTATCATCTGACAGCAGACACCCATCCCTGAATGTCCCACACATGATACTCCTCTGCTGGCTCTGTCTCCCCTCCCATCTTCCAAATTTAGGTTTCTTATTTTCACTCACTTTTATCGGTCCACTTCCATTCTTGAAATATTCATTATTCTTCATTTGCCTTCCCTCCTTTTTTCTAAATACTGTTCCTATATATTCAACCAAAAACCCCATTGAACAGGAAATACCGTAGCTTGGCAGTAAGGACAAATTTAATATAACTATCTTTATATTGACTTACACCGTGTATAATTTCTATAATTAAATTGAAAGCAGAACAAAGGATTTAAAGTCTGCATCTGCAGTACATATATAAGGACTGTCAAAAATACTATACTTACTACTAATGGATCTTCTTGTGTCTTATTTTGCTATTTTCACCAAATATAGTGTGAAATATAGTCATGGTGCAAGAAGGTGCACTTGCACTAGTTGCTGTGAATCTGATTGGTATTTGAGTGATTGTCTCTGTGCAAGAGATGTTTTTGCCAGCCCTGGTAAACTTTAAACCACCCATCTGTTATTAAGCCCATCAAACTCAGTGGGCAGCGTTGCGTGTCAAAGAAAGGGTTACCGTCTCCTAACGTCTCTGCTCATGAGAAAATAAAGACCAGATGTGTATAAATATCCTCAAACTAACTGCCATTGTTCTAGACGATGGCATTTTAATGTGCCTTGTTCTTTTTTTTTAGGAGAAGCAGTCAGAAACGTGTGGAAAGTGTAAAGAAGAGGTAAACTGACATAGTATCAAAAACTTAGATTAGATTTTCATCCACTAACACATAAATTGTTGCAGATGTCAGCTGCCTCCAGTCTGTTAACATTATCAGTGTTTTCATATTCCTCTTTGTCGTGACTTTTAAGGGTTTCCCAGCTTAATCAAATTTAATTATGAAAAGGTTGTGCTCCAGAACATGGAAAAACAAGTTAAATTTCTCAAAGTACAAGGTTCATATCAATAAAAAAATAAATCTTATTTTTTTTTCCCTCTCAACATCAAAAGCACACAACAAGTAGGTAATGGGGCCTCGCTCGCCCCACGGCTACTGGAAAGCATGTGTCTCATTCAGCACATTCTGCTGGCATCCCTGAAATGGACTGGTGACCAGGGCAGGAGACTAATCATCTGAGCAAAATATGATGGAAATTTCCCTTTCTTGAGTTTTTATCTCAATAAAAATATATAAATATAAAAGCATGGGATTCTATAAAATAAGCTGCTAATAAATTACCAATACTCACGTAAAATTGAAAATTGGGTGGAAATGCCACACATGGACAGATAGGAAATGTTACTTTTCATTACTCTCCATTAACATTGCAATTGTTCATATTAAATTATTTTAATATTAAATAAATTATAGTGGAAATGAAAAAACTGAGTGAAAATATAAAAAACCTAAATGGACACGTGTTATGGGTCCTAATTAATTTTAGACCCATTTCTGCAGTACAACGATAGTTCTTCATATTGACTAATCTTAAACTTACAAACCAATCCTGACTAAATTTACTCAAATTTAGTCAATCCTGAATAAATTTGACATTTCTGCTATTTTTAAGAAATTACTATTTCACAATCAAATGTTATCATGTGAACAAAATTCACGAGCACTGAGTGGATTGAGACAATAGTAAAGAGCCCGCTATACACAAATTCTACCGAAATGTTTTCTGATATTTAAATTGTGGTTTGTTTATGTATGTATGTTTACACGCTAAATGCCGTACTTAAAGCAGAGTAACCAAAGCAGCACACCACATATTTTATTTTCATATAAAAACAAATATCTCCAGGATATGTAAGCTGAAAAAAGTCAGCCATTATTTAACGTTTTCTAATAAAAATGATTTGATGTGGTCTGTTTTCTTTTTAATTTTAGATGTATGATCTAGAACTATTGAGAGTAATATCGTTATATGTGTACTCAAAAAGTGATCAATATTCTGTTTAGTTGGGAAATTTTTAATGTATGTGTAATTCCGTAGGACATTCTAACAGTAACGTTTTCGAAACATTTCGATTAAATTAAATATATTCCAAGGACACACATGATCGACTGTGCGTTTTATGTAGCCTAATAAATTGTTATCGTTGCACATCTCTTTTTCCCATGCCCTAAACAATAGAATACTAAAAGAAATTAATTCTGACAACGGTTTCTCGATAGATTTAAACCGTAAATACAAACGTTTTTGTTACTAAAAGGTATAAATAAAAGAGAAAAAGAGGAAAAATAATGTTATTCGGGCTGAATTTCGTTTTAGTTCCTGCTCTCATTATACAAAGTTCAAAACGTTTGAATTGGCCAAAGGACATAGAAGACCCCAATCCCCCCACGCCTTCTCAAGCAGAGACAAACAGAAGTACACACATGCTTTTACATCCATCCGCCAGATGAGTGATTGTGCAGAGGTTAAGGGGGGTTGAGGGGTAGCGAGGAAACTGGCTGATATGCCCTGGAAGTAATTCTTTAGCCCCAAAATACGAGGTGTATTGACGACGACCAGGACTACTCACGTGGATTCCACTGCAGTCTTGTTCAGTGTTTTCATATTATCTTGCCGAATCTATTCAAGTCTATCCCCAGCTTATCTCTTTGAACTGGTTATGTAATCTAGTTATATTTAAACGACAGTTTGTACCATACCTTACGATCACTCGTGATTATCAAAGCGATTGTTTTTTTTATTCATCTTATATAGTCAAGATTTAGTTACATTACTTAATTAAGCATAACGAAACAATTTATATGTAACTCAAATGTAAGCGCAAGAGTTTCTAGGGACCATTGAAAAATTACTTGTCAAAACATAAATAAACGAATTAATTTATCATATGTCAATAAGTTCATGTATATCCTATACAATGTTTTGGGAAATAAAGATTTTAAAAACGAAAGGCCAAACAATATTTAAGAAAAAAAAATGCTAAACACCTGCTTGGCGGTTTTTCCCCCCTGCATGTTGGTGACTAAAATATGGTAGAAATGAGGATTTTTTATGCCTAAAGGATTCATAGGAAGCATAATATAAAAGTGGAATTATGTTATGAATCTTATGTTATGTTATGTTAACAATCACCTAATTGCACATATCATATTCTTGGAAACAGGCCTAACATGCGCGGAACAATCTTATTTATTTAACGACTTGTTTACCTTAATCGCATATTATTAAATAATAATAATAATAAAAATACCCATGCCGGGGTAGAAGAATACTTTCTGGCAGTAAGACAAAAAAAATGAGAAAAGTTATTATTAGTTAATATATTTGAATAAATTAAGAAGTTTCTATTCTAGTGAAAACTAATAAGACAGCATTTGGAAGACCAATTAAAACAACCATGCCCTTTTGATAGTTTGACATTATGCGTTATAAATTTGATTTTGCCACATTGTCGTTTATAAAAAGTCCAAATTTTTGTTTTTGTTCTTTCAATTGTGAAATTTTGAAACGCAAACAAACAAACAAACAAAGCTAGCTTCTTATATTTTTTATAATGTCAACGACAACAGTAAAAAAAAAAACAAGTTTGCCAACCAATGTAAAAAAGTTTGTGAAAGTGCCCTGACGTCACACTCCCACAATGCTCGCGCCCCATAACTCTGCTGCTGCAGCCAGACGAGAGCGAGACCCAGTCAGGCCCCGAAAAGAGAAAAAAATATTTTAAAAATCGTAAAAAATAATAAAACTACAGATCGAAATAAAAAAAACAGTGGAAGGTGCTGTGGGGATTTCCACGGTAGGTTTTTGCCGGACAGAGGATGGAATGTTACCGGGGTTTTTTCTGAAATTGACTAGTGCGTTGCTGGAAACTTTTTGGTGGGTAACTGCTAATTTTTTCAAGTCTTCATAATGCGGCTGCACTTTCTGATGTGTGCATGTTTTTGGTTATGATATTAATAATTACTGTGAATATTTCAGTCGTGGTCCGGTAGCTTGTTGCGTTTTATAAGATATTAATTGCTAAGAAGTCGTCTAGAGTTTCGGGGAGTTAGATTTATAATTCTTAATTCGCTGAAGCATGAACAGGCATTGGGACATTTAATATTTAATTCCACGATCGCCTAAATTGACTGAAGTTTTGTTGATATTGTTAAAAACTATTTAAGCTGCCAACAAAACTCATTGTGTAAACAGCATTTATTACGTTGCAAATTGGTGTTCTGTTTCAATTTTGCGAGTGCAGTGGAAGTTTAAGCAATTAATTTGTATTTTCTAGTGTACAGCAGCTAGTATGTGAAGAGAGCATACAAGCAGAAAGTGAAAAGAATGTCTCTGCTTGGCTTGAAAGAGTTGTTTTTGAAAAGAGCATATATGTCGGAAATTCATTTTGAAGTTTTTCTGTACGTTATTTACCTCTTGCAGTTGTTACATCTTTATAAAATGCAACACTTAGCTTGGTGATAAAAGATAAACCTTTACAGACTCAATAGCTTATGAGTTTCCTTCGAATTGCTTGGCTTCTAAGTCCCTACCGATGGGTCTTTATCTGATGTTTACTGTGATCTGATGTCTCTCTCTTGCTGTATGGTGTTGAGACTTACATTCTCTTTCTTGTGAATGCCTTTCGGTAATTTCCCGTTGCAGTGTTTTTAAGACGACATCGTGGTGGAGCCTCCGACACAAGACGTGTTTTGTAGAAAATTGTTTTATGTTAGAAAAGACTTGACGTTGATTTTAAAGGGCCCGTTTATTTCTTAATTTGATAACAATTAGCTGTTCTAAGTGAAATGTAACAGTAACTAGCAATGATTCTCCCTGAAAAGAGAAGCTAAAAACAAATAAATAGTCAATACACATGTAGTAATATTCAAGTAATGTAACAAAGCTGTAGTTAATTGCTTTGAAAAGCAATATAAATTTCATAGCCTAAAAAGTTATACGAATACCTGTGACGCAACACAAAAATTCAGTCAAGTTGAGCTTTAACTCCCCCAGTAGTACATTATTACAGTAATATTATAAGAAATTAAGATCTCAAATAAATTATTTCCTCCCCAGCCACATACAAGATCCCCAAATCTTTGGGGATTTTTGTATACGATCTGATACATAATCTTTTATATGTTAGAAAATAGAGAAAGTCCATGTAGACCAAAAGTGTACCGTTTAAAACTTTTCATCATGATATGTGAAAGGTAGTCAAGCTTCACCAAAGCTACAACCTGAAAATGTGAAGGACTTACACTGCCCCGAGCTACAAAATAAGGAAATGGAAGTGAGATTGTCACGAGACAATGCCTTTGTTATTGACATTGCAGTAGAAGCTGAAACACATATTAAGATTTTCATTCTTTTTTCTCTTGACTTCAACTGATATTTATAAGGACTGCTGCCTTCGTTTACATTCCCTTTTCTGTTCTTCTATATTCTTGATTTCAGTATGTTTAGTGTGTCCTTAGAATGTTTACCTAAAGCAAAAGTGTGCAGCTTCTTTCTTTTTGTCTAGTTTTTGCTCTGTACCAACAGAGGCATTTTGTGATTTCTAGAGGAATTATCAAGATAAACATATCTAGTGTTTTAGGGGAGTAAATAAAACCTCTATGTGCTGAGGCTGTAATTTTGTGTAGAGAAGTGTGCGCGTTGCATAATGTATGTGTACTTTACAAGTGCTGGAACTTGCGTGTTGTTTAGAAGAAGGGATGCAGCTTCTTTTGAAGTTAAACTAGGTTTTTGTTTCTGTGTAAGCACACTTTTACCTCCCTTCTTAAGATATATTTTTTCATGTGTGCCACAGGCTATAACTGATAAAACGTCAAGTATCTCTTCTCTATATTTCTGCATATTGACTCCTCAGTATAATTGTATATTCTCATAAGTTATCTGACTATTAGTTATAAACTCATACGCTTTGCAGTGTAAGCAGGGGTTCCTCCTCTGCAAAATCCCATAATTATCAGCATCCCCGTGGGTAGTTTTCTGATTAGCATTATAAAGGGAATGTCAGTTTGGGTAATCGGAAGAACGTCCCCTGCGGAGCCCAAACACCAGTTAGTAACCAGGATCCCATAGGAGTCTTCATGTGTTACGGATTCTTTCAGATATTCTCAGCTTCTATTAAATCAATTGCTTTCTTGAGCACTGGTGGTTTTATGGTATGTTGGTTGAACAGTGATAATAATCAGGAACAGAGTTTGCGGGGCGTCTTGCAAAATTTAATCTGGACACTCCTTAAAAATTCCTCTTATCACTAGTTCTTACTCTCTTGCCTATCCTATGTATTAGCCTAAGCCACTGAATTTGTTAATGTCGTTGTCATTTGGTACAGAATTCTAGGTACCTTGCAGCCATCTGCTAAGCATGTTCACTTGCATAGTGGATGGGATCCTTGCTGAACATTATCAGTTCGTTAAGCTCCTCCTGGCTTCCAAAAAGTAAAGTACAAAGGTAAAATTGGGCCCAGTGAATTGTTCAACGACCGTCGTCTACACATAATTTGCTCTACAGCTGAGTAAAGTGTGCTGCTTATACATAGATCCCGAGCTTTCCCAGTGACTTACCGGCTGTGTTTTTATAAATAGATTTTGTTGAAATGATTGACTGGTGCTTCGCATGGAAAGGTGTGTGCAGACTGCCCGCTTCGCACCTCGATCGGATCCGCGCCACGTTCAGTTATGTGCCATTGCCGGTAATTGCAAAACATGAATTTAATCAACTTTCCCCCAGGGACTCGTAAAGTTGGAGCCAAGCGTGCTCCACTTGGCAACCAGGAGACTGAGAGCAAGTGTTGTTAGCGGCTAGATAAAGAGGTGATAGGAAACAGACGGTTCATACGCAGCCCGGCTGCGTGGTCACATGCATTCTGACCGTTCTTGCGGTGTTCAGCATCTAGAATAGCGAGAGGATGCTAGATGTTTGAACCACATACTGCCATCGTTCGATGGATGAATATAGGGATGTGGAGCTGAGATGCTGAGATGTGGACCGGATGCTTTCTGTTACACCGTGGATTCCCTTACGTTACATCTTCAATACTTCTTATCTCTTAACCAAACTGGTACCTAAGGAAGCTTTTCTTTTTGGCCTTTCATACTGTGTTGTGTTTGTGTACTGTTCCTAGAAATTATTTGATAGTTGCCCATAAAATACACCTGTACTTTGCAACGTCAGCAACAGCCCGAAAAATGAAACCTAGTGTTGATTGCAGTATTTTAATTGGAAATTTTGAAGCATTTCTAAAGTTGCTTGTTGCAGTATGATTCCTTATATGTAAACTGAAAAGAACATAAAAAGAAGAAAAAGGTAATAAATAGTGCTAATCAATCATTTGGCCATATGTTGATTGTTCATGTATACTTTACTCTATGTCAGTGAGCATATGGATGGTAATTATTTCGATATTTATCGGTGACTTCCATGAGTCTGTTCTAAGTAAGCTACATCCATGGCTGTTTTATTTGGACTACTGTCTAACTGCGAAACTAAGTCAGTGTCCAGGGACAGTCGTCCTTCACAACAGGACAATGTGTGACCACAGCGTAGGGACAAAAGAGTATGCACTGAAGTGCCTGTTTGTTCCATTTCTCATCTCATTTATTTGAAGTTATTGTTTGGGTAGGAAGTCACTTTTCCTGGTTTCAGCTTTTTACTAGTTTCAGGAGTACAGAAAGTGCTGATTTTAAAAAGTGGTATGAAAAACAGAAGACTTCTCTGCAGGATTGCGTGAGGTGTTTTGCGTACCTTGTGCAAGAGGTAGTAAGTAGTTATTTTTAGTTGTATGAACTTATAACTTGCACGAACCAAAATACCATTTGTTCTTAAATTATCAAATGTGCCAAATGACATTTGTTCACACAAATATTTCTGTTTGCTAGATGGAGCTTCTCTCTATTGATACATTTGTTTAACCAGAAGAAAAATAAATGACAAAATATAACTTATTTCTCGGTAAGATATAGTATTGGCTTGGATTTGAAAACACTATATGAAAGTATATATTTTTCATTATATGATTATAAAATGTAAAGATGAGTAACCATAATGGCCTGTTTAGCAATATGAATGACTATGTTCTGTATGACAGTAAAAAATATGCTATACTAATTTATTATCATTATTATTATTATTATTATTATTATTATTATAATTATTATAATAGAATTATTTGGTCATTTAAAGATTTTGATAATAGTAGCTAGTGTTATAACAGTGTTAGAAGTGTTTGAATCCTGTCTACGTGTTTTGAATATACATGGATTTTCATTTGAAGTTTCAAAAAGAAAAAAACATTGAACTGAGGGTTACGTGTGGATATATCTTTTGTCAGGAATTGAAGAAGACATCAGAAAATGTTGAAAGTTAATATTATCTTTCCAAACGTGTTCTTGTGTATTGAAATTGAACCTGCTGAGGGTGGTGTTACTGCAAAAACAGAAATTATCAGGAAGTCCAGTAACGATGTATAATTTCACTATGTACAAACAACTATTCTGAAAGAGTACAAGCGTAGCACAAAAACACGTGACAGGCAAGATAAACATGTTGCAGGTATGTTACAAGTATGCTGTGTCTATCTGTAAAGTGAATCATATTGATCATTGATCTATATAAAAATTTAGATTCAGACAGAAAGCAGTTATGATGTGTTTCAAATTTTAACAACCTTACTGGCTCATTTGTGCATGCAGACCTGAACAAAGTGCCTTAATCAGGGAAAAACCTCAGTTATTACTGTGAATTCTATTTGATCGCATTTGAAATAACAGCAACAACATGCTGGTAGCATAACCAGTTCTTATTTTTATAAAATTGTTATTCTATTACAACCTTGAAATTAAAAGATAAAGCATTTCAAGAATGAAAGCAGTACATAACAGCTGGGTACAATTTTTTTGATGTTTTGTTAAAAGTTGCTAGGACCCTGGAAGCACGTGACTGGCTATCCGTGTAGAGAGTGAGGGCTGTGCGCAGAAAGTTTCGCCCAGCTTTGACCCATCTTGGCCACACCGCACCTCAGACTGTCTTGGTTAAGACAAATTTTTAAAAAGCATCCATGATTCTGGAGGGTTGGGCTTCTAGCTTAACTGGCATACATTGACATCAAAGGCCTGGACTCGCTTCCAGCGAGGTGGAGCTTTGGCTTGTATCACGCTTCAGCATTTTATGGTTTGTCACTTTCTCTCCATGTTCCTGTTCTCCAAAACTGCTAAGGAAGCCCATTAAGGTGGAAAGTTAGCCGGCATTGGAACGTAGTTGGATCATTGAAGATACTAGGAGGTATGTTTGATAGAGAGAGCGATTGGCCAAAGAAGAGGAGACGTTCTTGAGTTGAATCGCTATCTGGAGGGTTGGGAAGGGACTGAGTGTTTGAGCTGTCAGTAGGGACTCACTGCATTCCAGGGGAGTGTTTCTCCTACACTGTGACTGAGAGGCCCTAGATTGGTGATTACATTATTGAGACTCCAGTATTTGTTGATTAAAATTTTTTTAGAGAACTTTCAAAACTTTGTGTAGTGTCACTGTGCAATACTGTGTCAAACTGTGATATTTAGAAATGCCTCTTTAAATACTTTAAATAGCACAAAATGCTATTTAGCATTTAAAGGCAACCCATAAACTTCTGCCTACTAAAATATCCACTGGAATGCCTGCTGCTTATAGCTGTAGTGTTTCTGCTTGTTGACTTTCACTTGTGCAGAGGTTCTGATGAACATGCGTTTGTTGCACAGAAGTGCATGCTGGGAAGGATGAGGCGACATGTTAGCTTCTGCATTCTGCCCGTTAGCAGCACTTGAGAGGTGGCATTTGCTTTCATTAGTAAGCTAGTAAAAATCAGACCATCTTCTTACCGTTTCACATGTGGCTTATTTCCATCCAGCAGTTGTTTCATAAAGGAGTCATCAATGGCTAAATTATTACATTTCAGAATAAAGACATCATTATATAACTCATAGCGCAAGTGTAATAACTGTTGGAATTTTAGAAAAGTTTTACTACTAAAAATATTGTTTTCATAACATCTTTTGTGAAAATGGTGTCAATAGTAATTGTTACTCTATTTACATCCATATTTATGATAGTATATTTACATTTGACTTTTCATTGTTGGTTTATGAGTAACGAAGTGTTGATTTTTGTTGAATTGGGTCATTTTAAATTGTTACCGACTACATAGGTACATTTTACACATGAAGTAACATATTTACCTTTAAGCCCATCCAAGATTTGGAAATATGCGGAAATAATTTCTTTTAGGAAAGCACCAATAAAGTTTTCTATTTTCGCACATTCATCAGCTTATTTTGTGAGCGCTTGCTGTTGCTCCAGCTTACAGCCTTTTTCACATTTTTCCTGCTCCTTCCCCCTTTTCCGCTCTCCTTTTCCTTACCGCAAAACAAGCCTCTCCCTCCGCCTCATACACACAAACACAAAGCCCCCGCGAGCCGTACAGCGCTGACACAAAACGTGCCGTCGTTTCTCCTCCACCCGCCCGCTTTCCCTGCATGTTTCCCGGTCTTTCCCCGCGGCTCACCCCAGTGGCCGGCCGCTGTCTTAAGGACAAACACTCACGGTGGGTTCGACCTCATGGGGGGGGGGGGAGAAGCAAGGGAATGAGAAAGAGATAGTGAGGGGAGGGGGCCACTAAGAAATGGCTAGGCTCTCTCCTCCTCTCAAACACCAGGACAAAAAAAGGAAAGTAGACTGACAACTGTGAGTCCCTTTCTGTGTCCCCTCTAGGGCCAGTGTGGAGTTTTCAGTTTGATTGAAGGTCCCTTTTCTGTGGTGTATGGTGTGAAAGCTGTCCTAATTGAATGATAAAGTGCCCCGGGATGGATCCCGGTGAATGGCTAACAATGCACAGCTTGTGTGTGGTAGAGGGATTTTGGTTCAGCTCCAGCCTGTGCCTCTCCACTCCGAGAGGGGGTCTATTGTAACCCTCTCTGCTGGACTCGGTCACGTGACGGGCCACAAACTCCATGCCCCCTCCCTGGCCCGGCCAGGCCAATCGTGGGCAGCGGCTCCTGTTCACGTCGGCCATGTGGTTGTAGTGTCCTCATTTTTGTGTGTGACTGACATTCAGAAGTGATTCATGCACCGGCGCTTGGGAGAGTAAGAACAAAACTCAAGACTAGCGGAAAAATCAAATTAAATCACTGTCATGGTGTTAATGTTTAAACTTAATTGTTGAATGTGGGGAAGAATCAAACTGCATGTTATAAGTGTGAGCAATACAAAAAGTTCATGCTCAAGGAAAGCTGCTATTAAATATTATGAAAACATTGGGCAACCATTCCTGGTGGGAACATTGTTTCAGGACATTTCTGATTAGTTGAGATGACTAAAAAATGTTCTTTTAATTTGTTGGCTCCTTGTTTTATCCCTCAAGGTCTGGCCATTATGCTCTACTTAGTCATTTTCTCCTTATTGCATTGGTTTGTTCTACCGTCAGAAGTCCTTCAGTCTGGATTTTAGTTCCTTCAGCATGCTGGACAATATTGATAATATGAGATGAAGAAAAATATCTGAACCCAATCATGTGTATCTTTGAATAAACATGGTTATTTATAGATAATTTTAAATCCGCACATAAATCCTACATATGTTTGAGTTTCAGAAAACGATGCATGCCTATGTATGATTAGGGTCAGTGGTGAAATGTATTAAAGATGAATGTTCTTGGCAGTCACAAGGTTTGTTTCACGTAGCTGTCTCAGTTTACTATGCAGTTAACATGGAGTGGATTAACAAAGAAGAAAAAACTTGTTGACTTAATGTCAAGCTGCATTGCTTAGTTAACTAGCTAACTTTATGAAATCACTTTAAAGGAGTTTAAAGTGGTTTTTCCTGTTATTTCTTAATTAGCTTCTGGCGTAACGGCATCTCTGATTCAAAAATGGTTACTCAAATGGCCAATTCGTATGATACACAAAAAACATGCGTGGGTAGCTGAATTTCCAACTGCGTGCCGACTGATTCCTGCTTATACTGCTGATAGCCTATTATTTTTGTGGATTGAAGGAAAACCACAATGCTAGAGGAGAATTTTCATGCTTTTTTCCGTTTGGCAGCTATTTTGGGTATAGGTTTATGGCAGTACTACAAAGCAGTTAGCTTGTAGGAAACTGCAAAGGTTATTTCACCCTGCTGATTTATATAATTTTGATTTTGCAGAATGGCACTAAGTCACCCACAAAAACGTAACAATTATAACTCTATACATTTTACGTGCTAAAGACTATAATGTCCAAAAATCTCCAGAAAACCTTTTTTAAATTTTCAGAAATCCTAATTATTGAAAAAAGACAAATGTACATGACTTGGTTAGTTGGGGTAACTAAAAACGATGGAGGCTATATATCTGTCAATTAGCAGGTTAACAGAAGCAATAACAAATGTCATGTGGCTACTAGCTGGCTAAGTGGTATGATATTTAAATTTAATTTTCATAGATTTACTTTAATTTGATGAAAGTTTCCAAGCCAAATAGGAATGAGTTCGTAAAAGTGGTTTTCAAACATAGATATTGTTAGGTAGCTGCCACACGCACACGCAGCTTCCATAGCCTCCAGTTTTAGTTCTGTATTTTCTGCATGACGTGTCCAGAACAGACATTACCTACTATTTATTGTTTCGAATAAATTTTTTTAATGCAAAAGTATTTCACTGACTCAGCAGGATTCCCTGCAATGTTGAGTCAAGTTCCTGCTTTATTTAACTCAAAACATCTTTCAGTCATAGAAATTTCTTGCATGAAATCATGAAATTCAGGCCGGCTGCAATAATGTGGTATTTGCATCTGTAAAAGCACATTATAGGCTTGGGGATATAATGATGTATTTTTATAGTATTTAAGTGGAAATAGTTGACATGTTTTTAAATATTTTTTTTTAAATTATGTTTTCCAAAAAAGTGAGAAAAAAAAAATCATTTTGAAAAGTAATCATTTGGGGACTCACTTTAACTTGATTATTACCATTATTTTTCAAACTACTTTTTAACTGTAACTATTGAAAGACCTGAAGTTTTAACAGCACTAGTGCGTCATTTTCACACCTCTGCACCCATCTACACATGTATTGCAGTGCTGTGCTTTCAATGGGAATTCACTTGTTTTTATTAACTCACGCGGACTATTTCCACAGTGTCTATATGCAGAAGTGCTTCCTTGGGTTTGTCTGAAATGATGTTCTCTCACACCACATATTCAAATTTGCTAACCTGAGACCCTCTTTGAGCCGTGTGTGTGTGTTTTCGAATGTGTTTAATGGTTCCTTATGTAGAGCGTATGCGAGTGTGTTTGTCTGGAATGTGAAGTTAATTTGCTTGTCAGGACGAAGGATAGAAAGAGAAACCCTCTGCGTCTGCGGCCGAGCCGAGCATTAAGAGTAGCAGACAATCTGTTAACTATTTTACTCGTGCATTTGAAACCTAACCCCGTTTTCCTGCTCCACACACTCCAGCTGTGTCACATAGACACACACACACATGAACAAGAAAAAAATCAGGGCTCTGCTTGTGCATGTCTGTGGGCATGTGCACGTGGGTGTGAGATGTGAAAGACACCTTTCCGGCGCCTCTCACCTGAGTGTGCATGTGCGATTGTAGACATTAGGTAGGAGGAAGGGAGAGTGAAGAGTATAACAAGCATGTTAATGCAGGGTTCCTGTGCAGAGAGCCTATGGCTCCCTGTGGAACCTGTGCAGGGTCCCTGTGCAGAGAGCCTATGGCTCCGTGTGGAATATGTGCAGGGTTCCTGTACAGAAAGCCTTTGGTTCTCTGTGGAACCTATTCAGGGTTCCTGTGAGAATCATGATCTCAACAGATATAATGGCTTTCTTTTTCCCCAGGCAAAGGTTACCGATTTATGATGATATATTGGTTTACAGTGAGGCAGACAGTCTGGGACCACACTATTTACCAACTGAAATTTCTTACCAATTTCATGTGACTAAAACCTCCAGTTCTACTGTTTATATACTGTTTGAAACTTCAGTTAATAATATAGCTTACTCTTTCCATCCATCCTTCTTCCAAGCACTTATCCGTGTCCATCACATGGTAGACAGTAACATGCTGGGGGGCAAATGAGAGATGCTAGTTCACCTAGCTGCATGGAGCACTTGGAGTAAAGTTAGACATTGTGGGGAGAACATGGAAATGTTCTACCATATTCCAGACTGAAGCTTTGATACTACTCTGAACTATGCATAATCTGACTTATTAGAAATGAATTTTCACTTTTAACGCAGAGTGAAAGGCATGTAATGACTTTATAATCAAGACCGATACTGTTGTAATTTCTGCTCGCTTGCATGCTCCTTCCTGCTTCTGGCCACAAATGTGCATCCTTGGCATCCAGCTCTTCTCACTGCAAAGTTGCCACTGGACGTCCATGGTTCAAAAAGTGATTGTGCTTCCAACAATCTGAGGAATGTGGACTCTCCACACATTTTTGGGGCCCTTTTATCCAAGACTGCTCCTTTTTTTTGGTCACTACCTTTTAATCTTCTGTTTCCTCTACAGTGTACTATTCAGGGCAGCAAGAGGGACCCGTGTTTCTCTGCAAAAGGTGTGAAATGGTTTTTTGGCTAACAAAAGCAAAAGAAGCCGTCCAGTGAAACCTGGTGTAGGTTTCAGTAAACAATGGGACAGAACAATGGCCGTTGTTTTACACCATGCTGACACTGCCAGAAACTGTGAATGTGGAAAAGAACAGCTTCTTAGTCTTTGTATTGACTACAGTGAGTCACAGAAGAAGGCTGTTGATTGCAGTTGTTAAACTGGCAATGAAAGCTGTGGATGGTATAATTGTTAATGGCAAAGTAGTTTTCTCTGGTTAATAGAGAAAGAGGGTAATACACCTGCAGTGGGTCATTCATTGTAATTAGTATTCTTTAAATGAAATTCTGTTTTTCATTCCATTTATTGGGAAAGGACAAATAGTAATTTGTCCATAGTGGTACGACAAAGCTATTGGAAAGTAGTATTTTTTTTCATAGTCAAATTATAACATTAAGCCATTTTTTGTGCAATTAAAAAAAATGTTTATTTTCATATGTTTATTTGTTAGTTTCTGTTTGATGGTTATGAGTGAGAATCTAATGGCATGCAAAAGTAATATATATATTAGTATCGCAAAGAGAACTCAAGTTGTTGAAACTGTTCTTACACCCACTCACTAGTGCGAACAGCTTGTGTGCTGAAGCTAGTATCTAGTTCTGTTTAAGGAAACAGAAATAGGCAGCTAGGAAATACAATATTTTTTGACATTTCCTAGTCATCAGTCTGCCTGTTCACCCCAAATGGAGGTGGTTGGTGTCTTTGAAAACACACAGACATCCCTAACCAGTTTATTTGTTGCATATTTATGTTCATTTATAATCTTACTCTATTTTTTTGTGGGGAAAAGAGGATGTCCAAGGTCAGAATTTCATTGTACAGCAAAACTGCTTGTTTTCTTTGCATATGACAATAAAACTCTCTATAACGCTATAATTCTATATCTAAGCAATACAGAGGTCTCCATAGCCTTAAAGTGCCACCTGGAAAGGTATAGTATACTCTAAAGTGTGTGTGTGGATGGATTATTTTTATAATATATTGAGGTTGTGAGGGCCATTTTTCAGGTCCCCACAAAGATGTGTGAATGCAATCAAAAAATTAAAATGCCTCAAAAGTGTAATATTTTGTTTGGTTTGGTTACTTATGGTTATGGTTAACCTGTGTGTGTGCACATGTGTATGTGATACTTTAGTGGTAAATGTACTTAGTACTGGGTAGGAGTCCCTTTTACCTACAGAATATCCCAAACTATTGAAGACAATCAACAAAGTGCTGTAAACTTGCATTGCATTGCGGCGTCTGGTCCATGACATTTTTGCACTTGTAATCTTCCAGTTGGCTTTAACGAGTCTGGCCATTCACCTCTGACCTCTCTCATTAGCAAGGTGTTTCCACCCTCAGCTCTGCCATTGACTGGATCTTTAAATTTATGGCAGCATCCAGGCACATAGCAAGACACCCCCCACCCCCAAATTTGTTTACTCCCAACCAGACACATAGCCACATAGTAAAATATATTTTTTTAATTTGAACTGCCCTCAAAATTTTCAGGAGCCCTTCCCCCCCCTAAAAAAATAACTAAAATAATTAGTGACTACAAGCATGACACCATCCTCTGGAAACTCTAGACGTTGTGCTACATGAAAATCCCAGTATTGCAGTTGTTGCTGAGATGCTGGAACAATCACAGCTGACACCTAGTCACACCACTTTGAAAATCGCTTACCTCGCGTGTGTTGCCCATTCTGCTGCTTTGTCACAAAGTAAGTGACTCTGCTGACCCTGTACTTAGAAAAATACTCAGTTGTGGCCATGTGACTCACTGTTTGTAGGATCAGGCTGTTTGGGTTAAGAAGTCGGTGTACCTATTAAAACAGCTGCCAGATGTAAGAAAGTCTTATCCATCCATATTCTGAAACCGCTTTTCCAATTCAGTGTTGCGAGGGGTCCGGAGCCTATGCCTGTCCCACAGGCCATGGGCGCAAGGCAGGGAATAACTCGGGATGGGGCACCAGCCCATTGCAGGGCACACTCACACAAGCACACCTATGGGCAGTTTGGTAACTCCAATTACCTTCTGCATTTTTTTTTGGGGGGGGGGGGGGTGACCAGAGTGCCTGGAGGAAACCCCACTATGGCACGGGGAGAACTTGCAAACACCACACACGTAGAACCCCGCCGGAGACTTGAACGCTGGTCCCACAGATGTGACCAGTAATCCTAACCACAGTGCCACCCTGTCACCCCAGGCAGTCTTATGTGTATGTCATATATCAAATAAAATGGTAAGGATCTTGGATATGACTTTACAGGCCGAGCATTTTGTGTCCATTTACTGTGGGAAGAGGCTGAAGGGAGAGTTCTGGCACACTGCCCGTTGGCAGGATGCGGTTCTGTGCCACTGCCGGGACTCCCTGCAGACAGGGCTTTCCCTAAGCGCATCTTCCCATCCCCCCCCGTGCACTCGCACCAGCACACAAGCGCATGTTCACACGCACACGGGTGGCGGAAATAACACTGTAGTCATAGTGCATTCGTGAAACAGAACTTCTTCCCAGCCCCAGTCTCTCCCCCCATCCCCGAGCGGTTTTTGAGACAGATATGGGGAGCTTCGAGAAATAGCCCGTGTGGACACGTCTTGTGAGCATCTGGAAAACACTGCATGACACGAAAGAAGTTTAACACCCTGCCCCCGGCCTTTCCTGTACCGTGGGCTGACTGGTTACTGGCACAGAGATGTTAAGCATCCGTCATTAGATTTTCTTCATCCCATTTCAGTAAGCTTACAACTCTTCCATTAATTGTGGCAGGAAAGGAACCCTCACTTTGATTTTCACAATTAGCTTTTATTCTAGTTTTATTTTTCTTCTTCTTTTCTGGAATCTCCAGCTTTTTGCTGCAGTGTCTGTTTAAGAACGAGGGCTTGCGGTGCACCCGTGAGCACTAAGATGGATATATGTATATGATTTGTGACAATCCGCATATGCCTCCAAATATTTCAGCGCGGCCTGTGGTCAGTGAAATCTGTGAATCGGATCCAGGCTTTGCGAATGTAACCCAGGACCCTCACTTACTGTAGTTTCCAGCCCTCAGGTGGAGAGATGCCAAAGTCTCAGCTGTGTTAAAAAACAGCACAGCCCATAATTCAGATGGGAATCTCAGGAGATGGAATGGAAATTGGATAATGAGAGAGCAAATCTAGAGGAAGTAATGTAAGTGTCTGTGATTGATTGGCCCTGTAAATTACTTCTCACGTCTGCTGAACCTACTCACGGCTTTATGACGGCCGCAATGGTGGAGTTACGCTGAGAGCGGAGAAGATGTTTTGATGTCCCACCCAAACAAGGAGAGCGAATGTCATTTCAGTAAAGTGCAAGGAAGAGGTGGGAGTTGGGGAGGGAAGGCTGTCTGTCTGGATGCTGCTGCTTTCATCGCAGTGTTTCCCAATCCGGTCCTCGGGGACCCACAGATAGTCCACAGGACAGTCTGGCAGGAAGCCCGGAGGGAGCAAAAATGTGGACTGGCTGTGGGTCCCCAAGGACCGGATTGGGAAACACTGATCTAGCCTGTTTATTTTGGTATGCAGACAGATCCAATGCATCACTGCGGTGCCGACCGCAGGGTGAGATTAACTGGGAATGGGGGAAGAGATGGAGGAGGGAGCTAGTGTGTCGGGCTTGTGCTAATTTCTGGTGTTTGCGTTGGCATGGAGGAGGTGGGGG
>JAODKC010007595.1:0-27847 GCA_026777985.1 Mormyrops attenuatus
CAACCCACCACCAGGTGGTGATCGGTTGACAGCTCTGCCCCTCTCCTCACCCGAGTGTCCAATACATGCGGCCGCAAATCCGATGACATGACCACAAACTCGATCATCGAACTGCGGCCTAGGGTGTCCTGATGCCAAGTGCACATATGGACACCATTATGCCTGAACGTGGTGTTCATTATGGACAATCCATGACGAGCACAAAAGTCCAATAACAAAACACCACTCAGGTTCAGATCGGGGGGGCCATTCCTCCCAGTCACGCCCCTCCAGGTAGGGGGTGTGGCACACGGGAGGATCGCATGAGCGGGACATGACATATACCTATGTATACTTCTTATTCTGAGTATTGAACCGTTAACAGTTAAACTTTTTGTTAAACATTATTTATTTAATGATAATCCTAAAACGATTCCACAAACCACATTTTTGCATAATATCTTATTTCATTCAAAACACTTTCCTAAGTACTCTTTGAATGCAAACGGTTTCGTGAATAAGAGTTGATTAAACTTTGTTGTAATAGATTACCTTCGATATTACAATGTAAGCAATTGTAACAATGACAATATCAAAATTGGCATCATTTGCATTAACCCTAGATCCAACTGTCGAATTGTTCTGAATAATTACTGACCAGGAAGGCACCACTGAGGTACCCTGAGCACTGCTCCCTGGGCGCTAAATTAGCTGTCCCCTGCTATGTCACGATGTCACATATGGGTTGAATGCAGAGGCCATGTTTCATTGTTGTACACTGTGTGCTGTGGTGTGTCAACCATGACCACTGATCACCAAATTCCAAAATCGAAATGTTGTAATATAGGGGTTTTAAAATTGGGCATGCAGTTGAGCCGGTATGTGATCACATGGGCATTTCATTGTGATAAGAAATAAGATTGTTGTCACACAACACTGCAACACACTAAGATGTGCATTTTTTGTCACTGCGTTATACTTTTTATAATTGAACTGGTCTGGGTGGGGGACCCAATATGTTATGCTTTCATGGGGCCCAAAATCTATAGCGGCGCCCTTGGTGTCATGGACCCCATCCTCCTCCTCTTCCTCCACATTGTTCCTCCACAGGAACAGTCTCTTCCCTCAAGTCATCACCCTTACAAACATCTGACCTGCAAAGCCAACCTACACCTGTTTCCCTGATTGCTACACCCTGCTCCACTCACAACACACCACTGAACTGAACCTAAGACCTCATACACTTTGCACCTTCTATGTTGTTTACACTTTATGTACATTGTCTGTCTGTAAACAAGATGTCTTTTATATTGTATTTAATCTGTACTGTTTTGTTCTATTGTATTGTAATGTACCAGAGAGACACCAGCTGCCGGAAACAAATTCCTTGTGTGTGCCACACACACACACACTGGTCAGCACTGCTGCCTCACAGCAAGAAGGTCCTGGGTTCGGTTCTGGGTCCTTTCTGTGTGAAGTTTCCGTGTTTGCATGGGTTTCCACCAGGGGCTCTGGTTCTCCCACGGTCCAAAAGCGTGCAGGGCAGGTTGCTTGGCGAGTCTACATTGGCCCTGGAATTGTGTTTATGTGCCCTGTGGTGTGTTGGTGACTGCCTAGGGTTGGTTCCCACCTGAACCCCTTCTTCCCGGGATAGGCTCCAGTCCCCACCCCCATGGCCCCAGTTGGGATTAAGTGGTTATGGTGATGAATAGATATATATATATATCTTTGTGGGGACACTCCATTTATTTCTATGGGGAAACTGCTAATCCAAACATGATGACCTTAACCCCTACCCAGCCCTAACCTTACCATAAGTAACAAAATATGAGACTTTTGGCATTTTTGCTTTTTTGATTGCATTTACAGATCTTTGTGGGGACCTGAAAAATTGTCCCCACAGCATCAAAATAACAGGTCATTATTACATTGTGGGAGACATTTGGTTGCTTTTAACTACATTTGGCTCGATATGTTTCCATACACGGACACAGACAAATCAGTGATACTGGCATCCATCCATCTTCTGTAATTGCCTGTCTTGTTCAGGGTTGTGTGTGTGTCTGGAGCCTATGGGCATAACCCAGGACAGAGTGCCAACCCATCGCACGGCACATGCACACACTCCTTGGGCGATATAGTAACTCCAATTCATCTTAGCTTGTTTTTGGACTGGAATACCCAAATCTCAGTTTATCGAATTATTAAATCACCACTCCTCACTGCATATCTGAAGTGCTTTTAGTTCAAAATTATGTTCTCCTGCATTTCCCTGTACACGATCAGTTATTTGTGTGTGTGCAAGTATGTATTCTTCAATAAGGATTGTTCTGTTTATAGAAGCCACAAACAGTTGTAAATAACTTGTAAGTATTACTTGATTACAAGTGTGAATGAGTGGCATGGAGTGTATGTGCAAATAAATCTCAATTGGACATTCTCGTCACTTGTTTACCAGAGAGCCTTGCAAAGAGCAAGACCAAGCAGTTTCATTAGAGAGGTCACATTTTTGAACTTACATACCAACACCTCCTAAACACATCCAACCGTCCGTCCATGCCTACTTTTACAAGGTTACTTCAAAATCAGCCAGGTAAATGTTTAGAAAAAAAATCGAGCAGTACTGCTTGCTTACAGCATTCTTGACTAGAAGTAAAATCCATTTTCAAACTTCACCCAGAATTTGCAAATCACGTCTTGGCCGAAGTACCATGCTACCATCTATGGGACAAGTTGGGTTACTAAATTTTGAAACGTGCCTGTACTTAAAACGATGTACAGACACCCCTGATGTAGCGACCTACCTGTGTAATGACTGCCTGGACTTACGACCAGCTCTCTGACCAGTCAGGATTGTTTTACTTGTTTCACATCTCACTTGAAAAGTACAAGTGACTTCTTTATTTTCTATACGGCATCTTGGTTCGACAATGCACAAAAGGACGCTAACAGTGATTCATATTGGATTGCAGCGATGCTAATTTGCAATACATGCCTGTATGTGTTACCATATTGTTTATTTGTAATTCCGTTGATGATTACCGTTAGCACTTATCGATCAGCTTATAACTTTGTTGTGCCAGATAAGAGATCTATTAGATCTTTTCTGTGTTTTGTTTATTATAATTTCACTCACAGATTTCACCTGTCACATATGGAGAATACACATACCAGGAACAGTACACTGTTTATTACATTATACAGTACACTTCTGTATAGACATTCCTAAATATACTAAAAATGTTATACATGGTGAAAAGGTGACACGAAAACAATATTAAAAAAATGGTTGACACAAGCCCACTACCAGTACATTATTCTTGAAATGTCAGTAAGGGGCATTTCAGGGTCGGTACTGTCCTTGTGTATCTTCCTCGTTTGGCCAGTAGGTGTCACTAGTCATCCCATCCTCCTCTCTCTTTGAATCCCTTAGTCCTATTGTGTTCAGTGGGTTGAGTGTGTGGCTCTGAAATTGAGATCCCACTGGATGTGGTTTCAAGGCTTCTTTGGAACCTGTCTCATCAGACATCCACTATAAAACCTAATTATGTGCAGGGTAGCCTAATGTACATTTTATATCATTTTAGTTTTATTAATACATTTGATTGTAAGCTGGTAAGGCTATGTGTGGGCATGGCAATATCAAACATTATTTGAGTTTGGAGGTAGGCTACTACCATTTGTTTTGCTTATTATTAGGCTGTTATTAAGCAACGTTTTCATTTGGCTATGCCTTTTCAACCGATGTTGCACATGTCACTGGTCGTTTGTTGTGGCAATAAACTTTTGTCTTTAATTTTGGCTATCTGACTGATTTTCATTCGGGTGCGGTTCGGGTGTTGGTATTTATTTATAGTGGGTCCGATCAGGTGCGGAATTTTATTTTATTTCTGTTGGATAACGGTTCGGATATGGGTTTAAGTATGGCGGGTGCGGTTTGTCAAAATCAGACCCGTGCAGGACTCTGCTGCCAGGTGCAGCAATAATCATGTAAATAATTTCCATATAAATCATAAATAATAAATTACACAGGTCAACAGGTTAAAATCATCAGAGAAAAGTTTATGTGGGTTTTGTAGTGTTTTCATGCTGATTTCAAATCTGTGTTTAGTTTTTCCCTAGCAGGTACAGTTTTTGTGATGAAGCTAGTTATATATTGCATGATAGTTGGTATAATTAGCCTAAAATATTTTTGCCACCTCTCCATATCAAGCTAGGCTTGATGAAGAATCTTGTCAAGGCCATGGGCAAAGCGAACTCACAAGGTTTTCAGTACCTTGCTGAAAAGTTTCCAAACATAAGTGTTGCAAAAATGAAGGAAGGGATATTTATAGGTCTGCAGATCAAGTCCGTTTTGCAGGATGAAGGCTTCAAACAAACTCTCTCAACAACTGAGTTCGATGCTTGGGAGGCATTCAAGTGGCTCTGTGAAAACTTCCTGGGCATCCACAAGTCTCCTGCATGCAAAGAAGGAGTTCAGCATCTGCTTGATTCCTACCAGAAACTGGGCTGTTGCATGTCATTGAAAATACACTTCCTGCACTCACACCTCGAGTTCTTTCCAGAAAATCTTGACATGGTGAGTGATGAACAGGAAGAGCATTTTCATCAGAGCATTCAGTTAATGGAGCATTGCTACCAAGGGTTCTGGAATGAGAGCATGATGGCCGACTACTGCTGGATGCTGGATTGCAAACTAATATTACTTATAATTCAAAAAGTTGATGTGACTGAACAAAACTGAAAGCAGATCTGAAATCAGCATGAAAAACTGGTTTAGAAAGTGTGTTGTGGTTTCTGATGATTACAAAAAAATTTTTTTGTTCACCTGTGTTATTTATTATTTGACACAACTTGATTACGTCATTTTTGGGGGCAAGGAGCAGAAATTTCTGCAGTAGGGCAGTATAATGAAAATCTCTCCCGTTAGCCAAATTTATATTGTATACCGTTTATACCGCAGAGTACTAATTTCAGGTCACTATCACATCAGCTATGTTTTTGTAAATAGTATATTGTAAAAGGAAATACGTTAATAAAATGATTGGTTTGCTGAAATACCTGATGCGTGCAGAATTTCCTTAGCTATTTCTGTCCTTTACTGGCACACCCATTGTTGGTCAGGCCTGACATTCATTATTAGTGGGATTTTGGGAAATTCCTCCACCACAATGTTGGCCATCTGCAAATAAAGGTAAAATAACGTAAAACACAGTACCACTTTTGTGTGTGTCTGTGTGTGTGTGTGTTTGTAAAGCATATATGCATCACCTGCATCACAAAGACAACTCTGCTGCTTGCAGTATCTGCAGGCTTCCAGTTCATTTTCACCCAGTCCTCTCTTCCATATCTGTTGTGACGCATTTTAAAGTATTGCCTATAGGTGGGGAAAATGAAGCATGCCTATTTATCTTCAAGACTTTGTAAAACAATTTCTCTGTTTATTCTCTGAGTAATAGCTGATGTTGACTAAATTTCTAGCAGAGACAGAACACACACAGAAAGACAGAAACCAACACTTGTGATGTCACTGGACTTTCTAAAGCTTATTACAGCAGTTGCCAGAGGAAATGCATGAACACAGAAAGTCAAGGTTTTAATTCCAGCCAGGTATAAAAACTACATAGTTCAGTCAGTTTTACACCTCTTCATTGTGTAATCACATGTTTTGACCTACTTACCCAAATCTATCACTTGCTTGTTTGGCATCCTCCATTTCATCTGTGCCATGCATAAGGTCAATCACAAAAATCTGCTTTGACAGCGCATGTAGGTACAAGGCGATATTAAAAGAATGTATAAGGACACGTACATTGTCATATAAAACACTACATTTTTGTCCCATGCTCTACATCAAATGCAAGTATCTCATGTTCTTCCTTATCACAAATTTCCAGTGCACATTGATAACATTGACAAAGCTGATCACAGCATCATAGTCTTCAAACCGCACGTGTAAGAGGACATTTTAAAACAAGTTAACCATTCATCCATCCATCTACACATATTTATCCAGTTCAGGGTTGGGGACAATAAAAGAACCACTCCAGATTAACACAATGATGGCATTCTGTATTAAAATGGATGTGAGAGGGATATAGGGCTCTCGAAGGAACAAACAGGAACGCTTAGGTTCACTCAAAAACATTTTAATAAGTAATACAAAGTAATCTGACATTAACATCAATACCAAGCTATCGTATCGAAAGCAATGCAAAATAACCGCGTACTACAAGTATTATAGAATGGTATGCATCATACGAATGAAAATATATAGAAAGGAAACAATAAAATATAGATAATGCGAATTATTATCACGAGCGGTGATAATTAGTCCCCACAATCAATGAAACATACAAGCAGCTGCAAAACAGGACAATTTTCCTGTCCTTTGCATTTCAATTGTTTTTTACTGGTTTCACAACTTACTTCAGCAAGAGGCTGGAGATTATCAGATTTTGGGTCATCCAGGTGGCTTGGCAGTACTGGCACAGTTTCTTCATTTCTACTGGTCTTTGCCTTTTTTGGGGGGACTGGCACAATTCATGGAGCTGAATGGAATTTCGACTTATAGCTCAGTGTCTTGTCTGCCTCTCTCTTTGTCCATGTCTCCTGTGATTGACTAATGTCCTTTGGTGGCATTGGACATAACAGAAGCTTTTGGGAGAGTTTGTTTTCCATCATGTGCTCCATGTACCTTGCCTGCAGGGAACCATACGCTTTTCTGATAAATGTACCTGGCCTAAAGTTTTTCATGATGGAATTTTGTGTCCCTTGTTTTATCTTCCACTGTAGACACCACTGGAGATTCATCTGATGCATACCTCTTTAAATTACCCAGCAGTAACCCACTCCACAGGGGGAAAATGCCAAGGTAGCTGTCAAAAAGCATTTTTATGATCCCTGGGCATAAGTACATATTATCTTTGGCTGTCATAGTCTTTTCTTCTGCCACTTGTGCCTTCACCTCCTCCAGCACTATTCGGAAATCAGCAGAGAAAGGTGACCTGCCTACAATTGATTTGGCATGAATTCTTTCTTCATCATTATCCATGCTTTGCATTGAAATGCTTTCCATTTGAAGTATGTCTCCAATTATTTTTTTGGATTTTGTGATGAGGGCTTCAATGACATCCAGAGTGTCTTGGACAGCTTTGGTATGCTTGGTGGAAATCAGTACTACCGAAAATGCCGTGATGATGTCTCTCGCTGCAGCTAACGTTGTGGTATTCTGGACTCTTGCAAGGACAAAGTTGGCAAAATCTTTCAGTCCCTTATCTTCAGTTTGCCTCTCAATTGCCTGGCTGACTGCCTTGGTGACATGGGCAGAACACAGATGCAGAATGGTGAATGTCCTTATTTCACACCATGTCTTTTCACCTCTACAAATAGAATATGCTCTCTCCAGGTAGGATGTGATGCTCTCTTTGTTAAATGCAAGTAGGACACTTTGCATTAATGCCCAGCTGTAATCTGTCTCTACATACTGTATATGCACTTGTGTATACTTTGACAGATGCCAGTAGAATTGCATTAACCAAAATGTGATTGGGGGAACTGTGTGCTCATTGGTGAGCATTTCACACACAGGTAGAGGTGGTGCATCCCTACCCTTTCCTGGCAAGGTGAGTGAGTAGTACAGTACTTGTTTGCCTTGGTTCGGAATCTTACACACTACACCACCTGTTGCATCCAGATACAGTGTCACAGCAGTCTTTTTTTCTCAGGTGTTGCACTAAAATGCTAACTCCAGTTTCAGTGTACATATGCACAGCAAATGGGTCCACTTGAAAGTGCTGGATATAGCCTGGCATTTTAAAGAATTTAGTGTCAAACTCCCTGAGTATCATTTGAGTTAGATGAATCTCCATGAGCACGTCATTATGGAGGCGTCTGCTCTTTCTAAATTCTAACCCAATAACTTTTAGTTGAGGGTTTTGGTCAGATTTCCGGGCAAAAGTTCAGACAGAGGTGTACTGCATAATGTTTTGTAGTACCACTTACTTGGCCCCCATCGCAAAGCCCTTGCAATTTTTCCTGTTCTGCAATATGTTGCCATCCTGAATTTCTTCTCAGTTACTTTATGTAGAATTTTTCAAATTTGAGAAACAGAAATGTTTGTTATTCCTCAATCCAGATGGCTTTTTCTTTATTTGAAAGGTGTACCTTGCTGTGCATGAGGGGAATGTGCACACAGCCACAATGTGCAAATATGGGGCACTTTTCTTCCTACTACCTGGTGGCTTCACATATTGGTATTTAAAAGCTAGAGTGCAGCAAGGACTTTTTTTTCTGAAGGAGTTGTAAAGGACATGGGTCCATGGCTTTCTTAGTGTTGTAGAACCAGCCAGTGGACATATTTTCTTCCACTTTTTCCTTGTAATTGTGACTTGGAACTTCTTTTTTGTGGATGGTATATTTCTCCATACATTCTGAGTCATCTCTCCAGTAGCTGTCATTGTTTCTCTGTCCGGTGGTGTTGGACCTTCTGCCTCCTCCAGTCTTGCTTCGGGCTCGAGCCCATCTGCCTTACTCCCTAGCATGTGTGGGTCTGGCTCACTCAGTGGTGCTCCATCATCTGGTTCATCCACCTCTGTTTCATTGAATGTAGTTCCTGAATCCGTTTCTTGCCACTTGGTCACACTCCCTGCAATTTTGGTACCTTGGTCGAACCACTGTGGATGACTCCCTGGTGCTCCTGAAGCTGGCTCCAGCCCCTCTCTCTCACGGACTGTACTCTATGGCTCTGTCTCAGTCAACTGAATGCCTGGGTTAGGTCAGTTAGATTAGGGTAAATTAGTTTTTGCTGTAGTTGAACAAGATGGTAACAAGCCACTTAAAAAGAAGAACAAGATCAGACTCGGAGCAAACAATTCAGTGAAGCAGTACTTTCTGTAGTACAGAAACCTTTTCAGACTAGCACACTACTATGTAGTGTGCAAAGATGACAATGCCCTTAAGTACTTGCTCTAATAACATTAGGAAGCTGGATGATACTGCATTGCTCATAGATACACAACACTTGCTGTTAGACTACATGTAACTGTACCTGAGTGAAAGTGATTTGGCTGGTTTAATTTTATGCAATGAAATTCCGTGAGAATAGCCCTACTGTGTTTATACAAAGTGAAAGTATCAATTTAAAATAATTCATTGGAATAATACTCATTATACCTGTGTGGACATACTGCCCATGATTCAATTGTGTTTTATGATTTTTTTACGTAGTGCATTGGTTTGTTAAAGTTCAGCACAAAATGTATCTCCACAACTGAAACTGTATTTAGATATTAAAACACTGAAATAGAAATAGTCTTGATGCATTATGCAAATTACAGTTTGTCTAAAGGTTAGGCTACAAGTCAGTGGCTGAAGTAAACAAGAAAAAATAAGATGTAGAAATATGATATACCAAGCTTGGGAAGTTATTCAAACACATTGACCAAGTATTGTTATTGTCACTTGATGATAAATGATACAATGACAGATTGAAAAATGTTCCTGTAGAATGGCTTCCATGCCTCTGTGTTTTAACACTAGAAGCGCCGTGCTGGTTTGACCTACATATAGCGTGGCTAGACGGTCAAAAGACCGCTGAGTCTTTAGACAGGGACACTGCTACTGACACACAATGATTGCTAGATGGCGCTTTTTGCACAAAGCAAATAATTTGGTTATAAGATCAGGGTGCATTCGACCAATGAGTCATTCATTTCCATGTTGATAGTCTCTGAGTCGACTGAGAAAATCATCTGAAAAAAACTAGTTTCATTGTGTGATGGACGGTAAGGACAGAGGAGGCAGACCCCGTGATGCGGCAGCGAACAGGTTTAATTA
The DNA here is from genome assembly GCA_026777985.1 of Mormyrops attenuatus. Taxonomy (NCBI): domain Eukaryota; kingdom Metazoa; phylum Chordata; class Actinopteri; order Osteoglossiformes; family Mormyridae; genus Mormyrops; species Mormyrops attenuatus. The sequence continues at coordinate 9,817 of JAODKC010007595.1, forward strand.
AGGATCTGGAAGCGAACACAACCAAGGGGAAAATCCACAATCGAAATCAGAAGCCAGGCAAGAGTTTGTTGTCCGGGAAAGTCAGTCCTACAAAGAGAGACGGGACAGGACGACGATGGGAAGGGAGGACGAAGCGGATGAGGTAGCAGGGCAGGACAGAGCAGGAAGGCAGGGCAGATCGGAGAGGGAAGGTCGACGAGTCAGGCAAGACAGGTAGGGCAAGACACAGCAGGCAGGGCAATCGGGGGAGACAAAAGACAGAGAATTGCTCGGTACGGCACATCAGAACAATGGCAACAATACTTCGCAGTGAGCTACTGGGTTCGTCTGCTTAAGAAGCGGAGCGATTAGCCGGGGATCGTTTGCAGGTGCTTGGTCCCGCCCGTGTGGACATGACAGTACTCCTCCTGGAGGCCGAGATGGGCGATGCGGACGGCCCCGTGGCCGGGGAGCAGGTTTGGAGGGATGAGCAGCATGGAAGTCCGACACTAGAGAGGGTTCCAGAATGTCTGATTTGGGTACTCATGACCGTTCTTCAGGGCCAAATCCCTCCCAGTCCACCAGGCATTGCAATCGTCCAGGAGGGCCCGCACCTGGTACACTTGGGAGCCATCCTGTAGGGTACAAGGAAGAGGCACCGCTGTGTCAGTAGAGGGATGCGCCAAGCTGTGACGCACAGGCTTCAGGAGGGAAGCATGAAACGTGGGACAAATGCGATATATTTTGGGTAGTTGCAACCGAATCAAGTCGGGTCCCACACGTTTGATGATCCGGAAAGGCCCAAAAAAGCGGGCCGACAGCTTACAGCAGGAAGGGAGTTTAAGGTTGCGGGTCGAGAGCTAGACCCGTTGACCCACCCGATAGGGTGGAGTAGGGCGTCGGTGTTTATCGGCCTGGACCTTCTGTCTTGATGATTGTTTGGAGAGGGCGAGCTGGGTACGACGCCACACGTCCCGGGCCCCCTGGAACCACTTGTCCACTCGAGTAACATCACCAGTCGGGGAGTCCCAGGGGAAGAGCCGTGGGTGATATCCTAAGACACATTGAAATGGTGAAAGGTTACTGACCGGGTTAATACAGGTGTTGAGGGCATATTCTGCCCATAACAGGTGGGTGGCCCACCCGGTGGGCCAATCCTTGCAAAGAAGCCTCAGTGCTTTGGAGACCTCCTGGATGGACCTTTCTGCCAAGCCGTTTGATTGGGGGTGGTGTGCTGAGGTGAGACTGAGAGAGATGTTTAACTTGGCGCAGAAGGAGCGAAACACCTGGGAGGAAAACTGAGGTCCTCGGTCAGAAATAACATCCTCGGGAATCCCGTAATACCGGAACACCCAGGTTAGTAACAAAGTCAGCCAAGTCTGCTGCATTAGGAAGTTTAGGAAGAGCAATCAACCGACACATTTTCGAGAAGCGATCCACTATGGTGAGTATCACGGTATTACCCTTTGAGAGTGGAAGGTCGGTCATGAAGTCCATCACTAAGTGCGACCAGGGGCGATGGGATTGGCAAAGGATGAAGTAGTCCAGCTGGTGGTTAGTGGGTGGCCTTGAGTTGAGCACACTCTGGGCAGGAGGCCACGTACCGTTCCACCTCCCTCCGCCATCCAGGCCACCAGTATCTTCGGGCCACCAATCGGAGGGTAGCTGCAATCCCCGGGTGTCCTGAGCTGCGAGATGTGTGTACCCACCTGACCACAGCAACTCGAGACGGGGCTGGTACATATAGCCATCCTGGGAAACAACCGGGGGGTGGCGTTGAAGGTTCGTTTGCCGCCCGAAGACTGTCCTCCAGGGACCAGGAGATGGTGGCCGTGAAGCAAGATGGAGCCAGTATGGGTGTGGTTTGGTCTACTGATGTTGGGAGGTAGTGTTGCCGGGATAACTCATCAGCCTTAATGTTCTTTGACCCTGGAAGGTAAGTAACCATGAAGGCGAAGCGAGCAAAAAACATGGCCCAACAAGCCTGCCGTGGATTCAGTCTTTTTGCCTTCTGCACATACTCGAGGTTGTGGTTGTCGGTGAAGACCTGGAAGGGGTGTTTATCCCCTAATGTCTCCACTCCTCCAATACTAATTTTATGGCTAGCAGTTCCCGATCTCCCACGTCATAATTACTTTCAGCAGGGGTGAGTTTTTTGGAGTAATACGTACATGGATGCCAGCGGCCGGTAACCGGGTCCCTCTGGATGAGAATGTCACCTACACCGGTCTCAGAGGCATCCACCTCGACTTCAAACGGATCCTCAGGACGTGGTTGTTGGAGGACCGGGGCCGAGCAGAAGGCATGCTTCGGCTGTTGGAAGGCGCGATCAGCCTCCAGAGTCCACTGTAGATGGATGTCCTTTCCTCTCGTAAGGGAGGTGAGAGGCACAGCCACCTGGCTGAAATTTCGGATGAACCTGCGGTAAAAGTTTGCAAAGCCCAAAAATCGCTGCAGTTCTTTAATGGTACGGGGTCGAAGCCACTCTTGGATAGCTGCTACTTTCCGTTCATCCATGGCCACCGCCCCTGGTTTGATAACATAACTCAGAAATTGTACCTGTGCTTGGTGAAATTCAAACTTCTCACCTTTCACGAAAAGCTGGTATTCCTGCAGTCTCTGGAGAACCTGGTGTACATGGTCTATATGCTGGGTGAAGGAAGGAGAGAAGATTAATATATCGTCTATGTAGACAACAACAAAATCGATTGACCATGTCACGAAATACGGCATGCATAATAGGGGTGTGCAAAGCAGCCAGTATTTGTATCTGTATTTGTATTTGTTGAGGGGGGAAAAGTATTTGTATTTGTATTCGAGTAAAATTCAAAATAGGCGTAAAAATCCAACCTTTTTAACCGAAAGTTAACGTTAACCTGTCAACAGCCTATTGTCTAAATTACCGAGCTAACCGAACTACGTAAACAGAGCGAACATGAGAGCACCTGACTGCAGACGTCAATAATGCAGCGTAATGGAATAAACTCCCGATCAAACTCCGGGAAAAGTTATAAACTGCCTCCGGAACCCAGTTAAGGTACAAAAATCTATTCAGCAAAAATAGTGATGCAGTTCAGTCTTTTTTCGCTCAACCGAGCCTTCTCTGTTGCTGTGTGGAGCAGCCTGTGTCAGTCACCTCTTTAACCCCCCGGACTCCTGAACGTCACTCACTCACTCATCCCGGCATGCACTGCGGTCTCATTAGGAAACGCAGCTTTTTCATATAAAGTTTTTCTTGTTCCGGAATACAAATATTTTTTAAAGTATTTGTTCGACATAAGTATTAATAAAAAACACGTTATTTGTGCCTTTCCGAATACCGTATTCGGGTTCGGCTCCACCCCTAACCTGTAGCACTCCAGGGGTGCTGCCGTTGATGGTATTTCAGTGCTAATGTTCATTTATACCAGGGGTAGCCAATCTTATCCGCAAAGGGCCGGTGTGTATGCGGGTTTTTGCTGCACCAGCCTAATTAGGTCACTAATTAAAGGACTGATTGGCTGAAGGGTCCTCACACCTGGGTTTGAACAGCTGACCTAAAGGTTACCCCAAAAACCAGCACACACACCGGCCCTTTGAGGATAAGAATGGCCACCCCTGACTTATACAGTGTAGGTCAACTTACTAGGTGATACAGGGGCAACCATGGACTCCCATCTTCTGAGGGGACACTACACTGACTTAGCAAGGTGATTTCACTTTGTCTCAGACAGGGGGCGCTGGTGGTGAAGCTTGCCTAGGGTGCCACATTGGCCTTGACCAGTACTGGTCATACAGTGCTGACCATGAAGTTGTTCCAGATGTTTCTGTGTTTCGAGTGAATGTCCTTGTGTTTGACTGTCAGTACAGTTTTTGTTCAGTTAATGACATTGTATGCCAGAGGTGGATTGGTTCAGCTACATTCAATTATCATTCCAGTTAATTATCTAGAATCCCACATTGCCTGTGGTTCCAAGTGGGAATTACTCGCTAAAGGTAGCTGTAAAATCTACAACCATTTCCTGGAAATGCCAAAATTTTGGGTTGTATGATGGTGTAATGATTTTCAAACCAGAAGATTGTTGGTTGAAGCCCTGGGGTTGTACGCTTGGACAAAGTAGTTGAGCTGTTAATGTTGCAAACATATCCAAAGGCACACATTAGTTTGCATGAAAACGTTAAAGGAACGCTGTCGGAATGTTGTCCCTGCAGTACCCGTGTGCCCCCACGCTGGAGGGGTGGGACTTTGCGAGCTCGTGCAGCACCTGATCCTCTTCGACTACATATCAGTGTCGGCCAGCCTCCACAACAGGTGTGTCAAACCATCTAGCACAGTGAGTGGAAACCCTTTGTTTTGATTGGTTGATGGTTGTAAACAATATCTGATTGGTCAGTTCCTCAGATCAGGTTTGAGGCCTCATGCATGCATGTTCCAGTGCAATATTCCATTGTACCTGATTCAAAATCAGCACCATTCAGACCTGTGATGTAAACGAGCTTCCCGCAGCGCGGAACCTGACTTGCGTTCGAGCAGCCTGACCTTTCCCGCTATTGCTTTCTCTGCAGGATGTGTGAGTATGTGGATCACCTTCACGAGCACTTCAAGAGCCCCGTGGTGGTTAGAGATGCCTGCTACATGCCCCCAAAGGTGAGGCCCAGCAGGGTGGCCAGGGATTACCCGTCACTTCTGATGCCTGAATCTTAAGGAAAGATATTCTGGGTGAAAATGTACAGTGTATTTCTTTGCATGGATTTCTCCCCAAGCAACAACAGAATCTACCAATGAAACACATACAGTGAGAAGATAAATCCACCAGTCTATCCATTCCATTTCAAACCACTTATCCTGGTCAGGGTCCTGAGTTGCTGGAGCCCATCCCATCCCATCCCATCCCATCCCATCCCAGCACAGGGCATGAGGCAGGGGACACTGTGGATAGATACCAGTTCATCACAGGGCACAGACAGATTTACCCACTATGAGTGATTGAGACCCCAGTTGGTCTAACTGAGGGGTGGTCAGAATGGGCCGGTGTGGATGCAGGTTTTTGCTGCAACCCCCTAATTAGATTACTAACTAGGACTGATTGGCTGATGAGTCCTCACACCTGGGTTTGAACATCTGACCTAAAGCTTATCCCAAAAACCTGCATACGGACTGGCCCTTTGCGGAGAAGATTTCCCACCCCTGGTCTCACGACATGCCTTGAGACTGCAGGAGAAAAACTGCAAACTCCACTCATTCGAGGCTGAATGTGCACCCCCTGGTGGGGTGAGAGAGCAGTGCTACACTAAATCAACCAATAACTACACGAATTACCAGTCTGAGATTGAAGTCTTTAACACCTTACTTCTGAAACTTCAGTACGTGTTGTACGTGGTTATCTCGTTAAGGAGAACAGGGCGTCACTGATGCAGCTCCTGTGCCTCACCAGGATCCAGGATATTCCACAGAAATGAAGGAAGAGTCAGTGAGGAAGTACCACTACCCCCAGGGAGAGGTGTGGCAAGGCCTTAGAAATCAATAAGTACCCCACCAACACACAAATGGTTTAATCCTTAGAAGGGACCACTCCATAGCTTGTTAAAGATTTGAATGCAAACTGATTTTTATATAAAACCTTATCTCATGCGGTTTTTAATACATGAACTGATTTTTAACTGAACACTTTCTGCCTTTTAATAAACATACAAAATCTAGATGAAAACCAAACCTTTTATTCAATACAATAAAAATCAAACTGACAATTGTCTAGATGTGAATTCTTAACTCAGACCTATACACATAAATATTTATAGTTTTTAGGAGGAAAAACATTAAGGTGGAAAAACAGGGTTGGATGTTTAAAGGAGAAAAAAAACAGGGAGCAGAGGTGAGGTGGAACCTCAGACTGCCATCTGCATTTTAATGGCAGGGTGGGGGTTGTAGCCGCAGATCTCGAAATCCTCAGCGCGGAAGTCGTCGATGTGCTCCACCTGCCTCAGGATCTTCAGCTTGGGCAGGGGGCGGGGCTCCCGCTTCAGCTGGAGGGGGCAGAACGCATCTCAATCAGGGACACCCCCGCGGAAAAGCAGTGCGGGGGTGTCCCTGAACACAGAGCTATAATCTGAATGATAGCTGGCTGGCAGAGTTTAAAATCAGAACACCATCTAAACCCTCCCACCCCCCAGGGAGGGTTTGGATCAGGCCAACCAAACACCTTCTGAACTCAGAATGGGTAGAACACTAGTCACAAACAGTCAATCTACATCTGCATCGGTCAGACATGTATCATCATGGACCCCCTCCCAGGTACTTTGTGTTCTTGATCGTTTGATTCAAGTATGCAGCAAGGGAGCAAAAATGTGGAATGTCTGGGGGTCCCCAAGGAGTGGGTTAAGACACTCTGATGTAAGGGGATGAAAGTGTTACGTTTTCTATTTTTTAAAAATAAAATCTGACTTGTTACACTCAGGAGCCAGCTAATTAAGTAATTCCAGCTAGTTAAGGCAAACGGCCTGGTCCTCCAAACAGCCAATCACGTGGATGAATATATACAGCAAGCAAACAGGGTCAAGAGGTTCACTCTCTGTTTGGCTGAGCATTTGAGTGGATGAGATGTGTATGCTAATTGGTTATAAATATAGTGCCATTGTTGGTGCCAAGCGTTGTGGTTCCAAAATCTCAGAAACAGTCACCGTCCTGGGATTTTCACACACTACAGAGTGTAGAGTTTCCTGAGAACGCCACAGTAGACATTAAACACCCAGACTGTGACAGTTCTGTGGGCGAAAACACCTTGTTAATAAGAAAGGTCAGGGGACAATGACCAGACTTGTTAAAGCTAACAGGAAGGTCACAAGTGCTAAAATAACAGCTCAGTACAACAGTGGTGTGCAGAATGGCTTCACTGAGCCCTTGAAAAGGTTCTGGAGATAAAACTGGGTCCTACCCAGCAGGGGTATCTAACAAAGGGCCTCTGCTGCCTGATTAAAGTGTCTCCTGGTCTCTGGAGTTTCTGCACTACAGGTCAGTAAAAACGCCAGCAGCTGCTCACCTGCTCCTTCAGAGGCTCGACGTGATTGGCGTAGATGTGGGCGTCTCCCAGGGTGTGAACAAAATCGCCGGGCTGAAGGGGAGGGAGGGAGGCAGGGGGGCGGATCAGTGAGTGTCACCTCCCACCCCCCAGGGAGGGTTTGGATCAGGCCAACCAAACACCTTCTGAACTCAGAATGGGTAGAACACTAGTCACAAACAGTCAATCTACATCTGCATCGGTCAGACATGTATCATCATGGGAACCCTGCACTCCCGTAGGCCGATGCCCTCCTGCAATTTTACTTAGTTTATGAAGTTACCCAATCTGGAGTAGATTAGGGCAGTGATTCTCAAACTATGGTATGCGTACTACCTGGTGCTACACGAGCTCCCTCTAGTGGTTTGCAGAGGTATCTCTGCATTTAAACTTTGGTCATTATGTGGTACACATTGTAAACAATTTGAGAACCACTGAATTAGTGGGTATGGGAGGTTCCCGACGGCCACGTATCGAGGCCACACCCATCTTCAGCCTTGTGATGTGACCACACCCACCTTGAGCCCTGTGATGTGGGCGATCATGTAGGTAAGCAGGGAGTAGCTGGCGATGTTGAAGGGTACGCCCAGCCCCATGTCTCCAGATCGCTGGTACAGCTGGCAGGATAGCTCCCCGTCACACACATAGAACTGGCAGAGGGCGTGGCATGGGGGCAGGGCCATCAGGGGCAGGTCTGATAGGGAGATGAAATCACATTGCTAGCTGTGAGCCAATCTCAGGGTCCCACTATCCCAGTTCCCTTCCAAAGGTTCTCATTCAGGAGGCTGACAACCTTCAAGAGGATGAATCGCCCATCCAGTGCAGTAACAGAAGCAGGTACCTTTGGGATTCCAGGCGCACATGATGATCCTCCTATCTTCTGGGTTCTTCTTAATGGTGTCTATGACAGCCTGGAGCTGGTCCACTCCTTGGCCTGTGTAATCTGCCAGGGCAAGTCAGGGAAGGACACTTACAACCAGAAATGTAGGTGGTGTGTGGTTCAGTAGATTAGGAAGGTCACTGGTTCAAATCCCAGAATGTACAACATCAGAAGCCCGACATCAAAGGATGTTTCCAGCTCTATGAGTATGAAGAGCATTTATCGCCAACCAAACCCAAGCGGGTCCAAGCGCTAGTACCTGTGTGCAGGTCCTTGTATTCGGCCCCGAAATGCCTCCACTGGAAGCCGTATACAGGCCCCAGGTCGCCCTCCTCCCGGGATGTGAAGCCGCAGCTGTCCAGAAACTCCCGCGAGCCATTGGCATCCCAGATCTTCACGCCCTTTGCTGACAGCTCCTTGGCATTGGTGGAGCCCTGCAAGCCAGCGACACACAGCTGATCACAAGCTGCCCAGATGTTGGACCAGTGAGCCGAGTTCTTAACCAGAATTACTCTGGCAAAATGTCCAAACTGTATGAACTGGTAAAATATGAAGTTGCTTTGGATAAATATGGTCACCAGAGTGTGACAGATGTCTCAGGCAAAAGGTAAGAAATTAATTTCCTTTCCCATTATTATTTTTTATTAATAAATCTTTAAGATTCAAGATTGGTTTATTGTCAATACAACAATATAGACAGTATACATTGTATTGAAATGTTGTTCCACACAGGTCCTCCACGATGCATTATAAGATAAAAAAAATACCAAAAAATATAAAATAGAAATTACACATAATTAATAAATCTATTTTTTTATGAATAGAGTGTAGGTAGTATTTAAAATACTACCAATATAGGAAATTTGGTATATATTTATATAAAAGGTCCACACAGAGATCAAAAGTTGTAATTACAGCTAGCTTCAGGAGTATGTTACTGTACATGGTAAAATATAGTACAGCTATGATGTGAATGTGTGTGTCTCTCAGATTAGTTAGACTTCGTATGTCTATGGTAAAAACATAGTCGGATAAGTTGTGTATGTGCAGAAACCATTTCTTTAACCAAATCACCCACATACACATATATAATCTGTTAGGTTGTTTTTAAAGCTAAGGAACATTTGGTACTTTGCGAAGGGCCCATTCAGGCAGCATTACAGCAGTTTCAGTACCTCCCAAAGTTTTCCTTACTTTAATAAACCACAACAGCTCCTCCACAATCGCTTTCCAGAAGACTCTCTTCGTGGTCAGAAGGGGAAACTGGTCTGAAATGAGAAGTAATATATCAGATATATTTAATAAATATTTAGATGTATTAGGTGTCCTGGTGAAAAATTTAGGGCAGGTTGTCCTCATCAGCTAAAACAGCTAAACTATTAGAAAACTAAAAATGCCAAAAGTCTTGTATTTTGTTTGGTTACTTAGATTAGGGCTGGGTAGGGGTTAAGGTTGTCATAGCTGGGATTAGGGATATGCCCACAGGATTTAATGGAGAGTCCCCATAAAGACAGGAATACATGAACTCTGTGTGTGTGTGTGTGTGTGTGTGTGTGTGTGTGCGCGCGCACCCCCCGTGTAATTGCCGTCCTGCAAACGCCATCCGCCACATCATGGGAAGCTGTGCGCCCTTAAAAATTACACTGCCGCGGAAAAACAAGCCAGAAGGAGATAGATCGAAATGTCAGCAGTGTAACCATGCGGATGAATTACTTTAAAACTATAAAACCTAACGCCTTTGGAGTGATATTTGCAATCCGAGACAAGTCTGCGCACACATTTACTTATATGTAACAGTTTTGTTATCTTGTAAATAGTCCGTAGGATTTGCAAACTACCCCAACGCTTTTGATGTAGCTTATTTTAAGTTCATAGTGGAATAATATAGATTTGCCGTAAGATTTCTTGCATGAGCGCGAGTCTGAAAGCGCGAGAGTCACGCAGAAGCGTTACAGCTGGCAACCCTGCTTCATCAGATATTATACATGGTTTTCATTAAAGCAAGTCACTTACCCCTAAGGCTGTACCTGGCCTGGGACCCGAACAAGGAGATGGTCCCGGTCCCGGTTCGGTCCCCTTTCCGGGTCCCGTGCTGCAGAATGTATCGGACCTGGTGCAGATATCCGCGCTCGTCGCCGGACATCTGGGATGATTCTGTGTGCGCCGGGGGGTCAGGCTCGCCGTGCACGGTGCTGTGCACCTCCGATGTGGCGGGCATTTAACGTTTCGGCGGATAAAATCCAAAGACTAAAAGCGTGATGAAGGGAAATCTCCGTCCCTAATAAGCTCGCGGTGTCTGCAGGTTGCTCTGCTCCAAAACCGCGGGTTTCTGCGACATGCGCCAATAGGGAGGAACGAAAAAGGCGCACGGCCGTAAGCCCCTCCCAGGGCAGCGGAGCCGGCTGCAAAGCAACGCGCACAAAAATTCGTAGGAAAACTACGTCGAGTCTAACAAATGACATCGCACTTTATTTCACACATGCATGTGACATCCATAAACATTTCACGTTACATTTCCAGAAATCCACCGAAAACCAGATAATAAATCCTACGCTCGCACCACTACCGGGTTTATATAGTGCGCGTGGTTCTTGTGCTTTTTTTCTTCCCCGCCAATCAGGAGTCAGGAGCCGCTTGTGTAGATCTTCAGATTCCGTCTTCATTGTAACTTAGGTTACAGCCAAGGCTGGACACCCTGCAGCAGTGTGTCCAATACTGTTTCACACTAATTTTTATAAATTTTCTTATCGTGTAACAATATCTCGTCACTTAAGCACCATCATTTCTTCAACCATTCACCATCGTTGTTTTCTCCCTTGATCCACACCCCTATGTGATAAGTTTGTCAATCATCTCTTTTACTGTTTGGTCCCTCGGCCGAACATAATTGTTTCAATGACCATCTCTAGTTTTTTTAAAATACCCAGCCGTGAACTTTTGATAAACTCAGCCGAATCCCTTCCTTCAGTGGTAAACGTTGGCAGCTTCTGCTTGTTGCACATTGTCTGGCTAGAGGGTTAATAATATATTTGTCCTTCAACATAGTGATAAGCTGCAGCACTAATAAAGTACATATTCATACACCAAAGGCTAGCAAAATAGCTAACAAATACAGAAACTTCTAAGCCAACACAAGGTGCTAATTCATATTTGTTCTCCATCACATTGTACACAGCAGTAATTGGTCTGCACTCTCTGAAGGTTACAAGGTCACTCCACACAGTTTACATCAGCTTCTTAATATAGTCCTAATGCTTACACTCTCTATGCGTTATGAAGTGCTAAATAATATTCCATATTGTTATCATGCACAATGTCTAAATCTTAATTATCTATGATAACATGTTATTAGAAATTATTGCAACTGTAATTTTCCTACGAATCCCAGTTGTTTCTTGCCTGTTCATCACTTCGAGATAATCTTGCACACAAGGTAGATTTTCACTTACTAAAATACATTTTTAGATCTTCTTAGTGCTACCGGGTGACGGTCAAACTAAAACCTAACGATTTTCTTCAGTAAATGACCAGCCGCATCATTCTTTATTCGTCTTCTCAGGCCAGAGAGTTGCTGCAAAGAGCCAAAGCATACACTGAGTATTTTCCATGATAATCTGGATTTTTCACCTGTATTCTAGGCATGCTTTTTCCCAATCTGACAAACTAGATTTGCCATATTTTTAGAACTCATACAGTGTTCAATAAAAGGTCATCAATCTCATGTGTTCGGAAAAACACAGTGAAATAAATTAGCCACAGTTCCCGGGTAAGGAACAGCTGCATGGTGACATAATAACGTAGACATCAATGCAATAAAAGACAAGGCAGTGCAACATTTGTACAACTAGACAGTAAATAAACAATAAATAGATAAAGCAATGGGGAAACTGGTACTATACTAATTAAAAAACTGATCCACTGGTTTAACTGGCCGAACACTTCATTCTAGCACATACGGTTAAGGGCTTGGGGTCCTGTTAGCTTGAGGCCTAACTAACTAGGACAAGGACCAAGCTAAACTAGTCGTTCTGATAGACTGTCCCAAACCGTCTCCATTGTCTGATGGACCTGTAGCCAGCAGAGGGAGCTCTTGGCTGGCTCACCTCACTGTCTGCTTGTATCGGTCCAGGGCCTCCTTGGCTACGTACTGAATGAAGGCAGGCTCTTCAACCTGCAACTCTGCTGGGACGTAGAGGGTGAGCTTGGGTGAGCTCAGGATGTTCAGCTCCACCGTGGTGTCCACGGCTGTGCCGTTGCCTATATCCTCGTTGTGTGGTACCACCTGAGAGATTAAAATCATTGTAAGTCAGGGCTGGACTGACCATCTGGCATATCGGTCATTTTCTAGGTGGGGTGGGCTGGCAAAATTTGATGTGGGGGGCCCTCCCGCATTGACAAATTTTATTGTGTGTGTGGTGGGCCTGTATGGGTAAAAGTCCAGGCCGATTTTTAATCTCAGGACTGTCCTGCTCTAACTCCCTAAGCACAAACATCTTCACCATTGTCATGTTAAGCATGCAAATGAACAGTATGTTCATTCCAATGATCATCTAACTGCTGATTTTGATCAGGGTGGTGGGGGGGGGTTCTTGTTGATCCACTTTATTTCCCCTGAAGATGGAAACCATTTGTTCTGTAGAGCCTCATTTCTGCATCCTTTCTGCTGTTACTGTAACGAGTAAAACGCCAGTAAATCTGCACTAATTGATCACAATGAATCAGAGCATTGCTACACTACACTAGTAACACTACCCATGATGCCTATTTGGTTCAAAGATCCGTGTTAACTTCAGTCCTGCCAGTCAGGAAATCTGTCAGTTTTAAATGAGAAATTTCCAAAACAACGTTCCACAACCTCTCAGGGGCGCTGACAGGCCCCCGAGATTTTCGGCTTTCCCATGTCTCTCTCCCGCCCATGGGTCGCCGCTGTTTTCTCAGGTGTCCCGTTGTGTGTTTTTACTCGTAGTTAAAAGGAAGTTTGTTTTGCCTGCGTGCCAAATCTCCAAAGGCAAATCGTGTTTAACCTCATTTTCGGGAATACTTCATGCATAGCTTAGGAGCCACTACAAATACAGTGAATGGCAGCGGTAAGGGATATTAAGAGTTATAGGCTTTTATATCAAATAGACACTTAAATGGCTGATTGATTGATTGAATCAGAAGGATCCATACAGCGGCGATAGTGAAAATGTCCTGGTCGACGTTGGTTCCGTTGACTAGCTCGGCCACCCAGCCGAACCTGGCAGCCATGTCGTTGAGCCAGGTGATGGTGTCGTCCGCGTGCCGCTGCACCACCTTCAGCACCTCCTGGTACTGCTGCCGGGACTCGTTGAGCAGTCGGGATACCTCGTTCAGTTCCGTGTGCAGTTCCCTCACGTTCGGGCACTCTGTGGTGGACCAGTAGATGGCAGTGTTGTGCTACTTTTGCTTTCATCCATGATGCAAATTTTTCGCACGTCTTACTTTTAAGAAATTCAGAAGCTTTTGGGTCGTCATTATTTTAAAAATTAACAAAGACCAATAACTTTTCCAAAACACTAACCACCCGCTAGTACTTCTAACCTAACAGCTACTTTCCTTACACCTGTGCAGTTATTAATAAGTGGTTTTATACGTGGCCATGTTTGCCATGAAAAGCCAGATATTGTAGAATTTATGCAAAATTTGTGCTGTATAAATAGCCTATTTTTGGGTATAAAATGGTGCAAAGCTGATGCGAGTGCATGTGTTTGCAGTATCAGTTAAAAGTTTGGTAACACCTTCCCATAGAAAGTTTTATATGTACATTTTAGAATAATTCTAAAGACATGAGAAATATAAAATATCATATATGGGATATGCACTAAAAAAAAGTATTAAAGAAAAAAAAAATAGAATTTTTTGTGAGGGATGGGGCAGCTCTGTGGTTTGGAAACCAGAAGGTCACTAGTTCAAATCCCTGGGTCCCACCACTGGGCCCCTGAGCAAGGCCCTTAACCCCAATCGCTCCAGGGACTGGCTGACCCTACTGTCTCCTCTGCGTCAGTTTCATGAGGTGGCCTCCTGGGATGATTTGCCAGCTCTCCTGAACGAGGTCCCATAATATGCTGAGCTCTCATTGACCGCTTTTCCTTCACTCTCTGGTTAAACTCCTCCAAAACCATTTCTACTGGGTTTGGGTCAGGTCATGTGATGCAACATGATCACTCTCCTTTGCCGGCGGCCTGGAGTGTCCAAACTTTTGGCTGGTACTGTACGTATATATAATATATATCCAGATATATTTATATACAATGTAGAATTTTGCTGAGGTTACTGAAGAATGGAATATAATCAGTTATTGATATGCTAATGCAGTGAATAATCTGCTGTCTGTTGCTGCAAACTTTATTTCACCACTATTCCATGCACATACCATGAGATAGCACCCCCTGGCAGGTCTCACAGTGGTCCTGCAGCTGCCAGCATTTAGAGCTCTGTCTGCGCAGATCCCTGCAGAGCTGTCTACTCTGGGAAGGAGCCCGGCTTGGAAGCATCTCTGTTCCTGGTGGGTACACTGTTAGCATATTAGCATTTTGTTACACATGGTGTTGAAACTTTCAGGTTTGTTTTTATTGGTGCTGGTTTCTATAGCAGCGCATCAAAGGCACCTGTCTGCTGCTCCGAGTTCCACTCAGAGTCCTGTGGCATCTGGTCAAAGATGTCAGTGATCACGGAGCTGAACTCCTCGATGACACTCCTGCCGAAGTCAAAGAAGGATTCCAGCACGTCATCCAACCTGATGCCCTGGAAAAACCCAGGTTCTAGGACGGCCTGGTCTGGAGAGAGGAGTCTGGAAGTGGAGTTGGCAGCGAAGGTGGCCTGAAAGGCAGTGTCAAGCTCCTTGCTCAAGCTGGAGACCAGCATAGCAGCCTTGTTATAGAGGTCATAAACCTTGTTTTGCAGACTTGTGAAGGAATCTTCCACCCACTGTAGGTCCACATCTAGGCTCTCTGAGCTCTGCTGATCTAGCTCGTCCTGGCTGTCAAAGGAGAGAAACTGGGAGGACATCCTGCGGAAGAACTCCTCTACCTGAAATTAGGGTTAGTCAAGTCAAATCGAGTCAAGTGGGCTTTATTGTGATGACCAGATCAATGTGTCTTTAACATCAAAGGACACTTATATAAACATGTAGATTCCTCATGGATCTAGGCGTAGCTGTGGGATAATTCCTGATCTGTACCTTGAATGAGAAGGAGGAGAATCCCCGACGGCAGGTGGATGTATAGAAGGTCTTGCAAGTGTCCTCCAGGCAAGGTTGGCACTTCTCCCAGGAGGTCTTCAAAGACCTCTGACACTGCTGCTCTGCCTCCCTCAGCTTCTGCTCCGCCTCCTTGGCAAGCTGATCCACCTCCTGGTTATGGTAGGAGAGACGTTTGGGGGTGGAAAGGTAAAGGTGGGGAGCATCACAAGCCATGATCCTATGACCTCAGCTATCAACAGGAAGTGATGTAATTCTGAGAGGGAAACAGCATTACCATGGAGGTGCCCATTGGTATGCAAAGCTTCATCAATGATTGTGTGAGGTGTATTTTGTGTGAAATACGACAGATTAAAGATCCAACCTTCTTCTTATCAATGCTATGCCTCAGGGACTTCATGAGATGCCTGTGTTTATCGTTGTTGTTCTCCATGACCTCCTTCATGTTCTTCACACCGAACAGTGCCCTCTTCATCTCCTCATCCACGTATTTCTCGCCGATCTGCGACAGCCCTAAAGCGGGATCGGTCGGCACCCATAAAGTGTGCAATAAGGTCCCTTTCACAGTTATCCCTGAACTCCCTCTCTGGTGTTCAAACATCACACACAGGGCTCTGGACAGGTCTAACATGAGTAGGTGGTGGTGGAATTCTGACACCCTTTCAGAAATGAAAGAATAATATTCATGTTGGTTTTGGGTCTGGATTAATCAAAACGGGCTTTTGAGGTTTGACAGAGGTGCTGATATGGGGGGAAAATCTGTGGGTTGTTTTCATGGGGGCTGCTGTACCAGGGGGGGTATGCAGGCCTGAGGTGTGAGTGTGTCCGCATGTCTGGGGAAGGGGTCGGTTCTTAAAAGCAGTGGTCTGTGTTACATTAGCAAGCCAAACTCACTTCTGAGAGCGTCCCCAGGAAGCCCCGTGGCCCCCACTTTAAGTGGGGGGGCCAAGGAGAAGATGCAAGCAGCGAAGAGCAACAGGACCCTCATTGTGCCCGAGCCTCAGACACGGAAAGACCTGAAAGGATCCACAAGAGCACATGAAGACTATCCCCTTTTGGTACCACTTTCTGCTCCACTTTCTCCTGGTTGGATCCAGTTTCACGGTCTTTCTGACTCCACTGTAGTTATCATATACCTTAAATATGTACAATTCCAACTCTTCATAATAATAAGAGTATATCTTGACATCAGTGTGATAATTAGGTTTTTATATAAAGACAACGTTTAGCTTCTGGGATAGGCTCCAGACCCCTGTGACCCTGAATAGGACAAGCGGGAACAGAAAGTGGATGGATGGGCAATGCAGTCAACAATGCGGACAGAAAATACATAGAAATTGAAATACTAGATTTTTTTGCTATTTGTTTGTGTATTATACGATACCAAGGCTGGACTGGCCATCCAGCATATCAAGCACTTTCCTGTCAAAATTTACCATGGGGACAGGGGCGCCGCTAGCGATTTTAAGCCACATGAAAGCATATAGTATTGGGTCCCCAACACAGACCAATCCAATTATGTTATCCCCTCCTTTATGGCACCCCTGGCCGATTTTTAATCCAAGTCCAGCCCTGTATAGTACTCATGTTGTTGAATATGTTGTACAATCATATATTGTGAAATGCAACTTAATGCCACCTTTACAGATCTACAAACTGGTGGTCCTAATGTGTAGATAATTTTTAGTTATACTAATATAGTAGTATAAGTCAATATAACTATTAATTATATAACTATTAGTATTGTGCGTGGATTTAATTTTTGTGAATATGAACTTTTTTTCAGTTTTTCTTCTTTTTGATTGTAAATTCTGAACACTGGGTTTCTTCCATCCAAAATGGCCACGAAATAGTCTGTAAGAGCAGTTTACTGTGGGTGTAACTAATGTCGTTAAGCAGTTTAGCAGGACGTGCTGTCCCAGTAAAAACAGCCAGCAGTCTCCGGTTAGCCTTCCTGCCTCTATCTAATTTCAACTCCAGCGCTAAGAAGATTTGAACTTGTTTTAACGATCAAAGAGATCGGCATTCTGAGTGCTCGCCACTAGGGGGCGCGCCATCGACCCGTGCAATTAAAAGCATAGCGGAGTTGCACCTAAAAGACAGAAAAGTGTCCTGTGTGTTCAAATGAGACCGTGTTACAAGCACAGCGAACAGTGAATGGCCACTTTCCAAAAACATTACACCGCCTTCACCAGGAGACGTTTCTGTTCCAGTTTACATTGGAACTGAATGCAGGGAAAAATGGAAACACTGGAACTCGTCTGTGTTTTCGTCCTCATTACGAATACCCCCGCCTTTTGCTGAACTTTTAAAGACGTTCTTGTTTACTCACACAAAAGGCAAGTCCACCCTCGTTAAATTCAAGATAAAAATAACACACGCAAATAACACACGCAAATAACTGAAGTCTGCTGCTTTAGTTCTATTATACACTTGCGAAAGCTAAGAAGATGCTTGTTTGCAATAATGGCACAAAGTTAAACAAAAAATAGCTCTAAAGGGTATTTCTTTGTAGGCCTATATGGAGTTAAATTTAAGAGAGGAAATGCTTGATATATTACCCAAACCATGTCTTATCTTCATCAGCAGTTTATAGAGTCATAAAGCATAACCTATACTTGTAATTGTTATTCATACGGATGTATTTCCGTGGTCTAACGGGGGTGAAATGCTGGACTTTTAGGCTACGGGGATTTGGGCCCCTGAAACAGAAGTAGACTTACTTTTGTGTTCCAGAGCTAGGCTGAAAGCGCTGGAGACTAACGGGTATCATAAAACTAATACCGTAAGCTCTAGAAGTCACTACAACTAAAAATCACTGCTAGTCAAATAAGCTTTGTTTATTTTCCCCTCACGTGTGCTGGTGGGGGGGGGGGGGGGGGGGGGGGGGGGGGGGGGGGGGGGGGGGGGGGGGGGGGG